>CAWVQA010001462.1:80000-107500 GCA_963932145.1 Acanthosepion lycidas | reverse complement strand
GTGCGTAACCTGCGAGGAGGAGGAGCAGGAGTCCGTCGTCGTCGTCGTCGTCGAATCGTTTCGATGCCTCCTAAGTGATGCGTCGAAGGTGCCTGCTGCTGCCTTCGTCTGCCGTAACCGGACGCGCGCTTGCGCCTGCCTGCCTGCCTGCCTGCCTGCCTGCCTGCCTCGCAATCGTACGAGTGCGTAACGGCGCGAGTCCGTCGAATCGTTTCGATATGCCTAAGTGACACCGCGCGCGGAGAAGGCGGCTTTGCTTCGTTTGCCGTAGCCGGACGCGCGTCGTGCGCCTCGGCACTGCTCGTCGCAGCGGTACGTGTGGCTGGTGGCCGATGTTGTCGAATAAAATTCGAAAAATACAATTCGAAAACCGAATTGAAGCCATCAGTTGTCGTTCTAATGTCATTTCTATGCTCTTCGCACACTTTCCGTATCGGTTGGCATGAAATTTCTCAAAAAAAGCAAAGGTTGTTACACGAACAGGATTCAAGTGTCACACGTTGGGAGGAGCGTCGCCGGCCTTCGTCTGCCGTCGCCGGACGCGCGCCTCGGAAGCTCAGTGCGTAACCTGCGAGGAGGAGGAGCAGGAGTCCGTCGTCGTCGTCGTCGTCGAATCGTTTCGATGCCTCCTAAGTGATGCGTCGAAGGTGCCTGCTGCCTTCGTCTGCCGTAACCGGACGCGCGCTTGCGCCTGCCTGCCTGCCTGCCTGCCTGCCTGCCTCGCAATCGTACGAGTGCGTAACGGCGCGAGTCCGTCGAATCGTTTCGATATGCCTAAGTGACACCGCGCGCGGAGAAGGCGGCTTTGCTTCGTTTGCCGTAGCCGGACGCGCGTCGTGCGCCTCGGCACTGCTCGTCGCAGCGGTACGTGTGGCTGGTGGCCGATGTTGTCGAATAAAATTCGAAAAATACAATTCGAAAACCGAATTGAAGCCATCAGTTGTCGTTCTAATGTCATTTCTATGCTCTTCGCACACTTTCCGTATCGGTTGGCATGAAATTTCTCAAAAAAAGCAAAGGTTGTTACACGAACAGGATTCAAGTGTCACACGTTGGGAGGAGCGTCGCCGGCCTTCGTCTGCCGTCGCCGGACGCGCGCCTCGGAAGCTCAGTGCGTAACCTGCGAGGAGGAGGAGCAGGAGTCCGTCGTCGTCGTCGTCGTCGAATCGTTTCGATGCCTCCTAAGTGATGCGTCGAAGGTGCCTGCTGCCTTCGTCTGCCGTAACCGGACGCGCGCTTGCGCCTGCCTGCCTGCCTGCCTGCCTGCCTGCCTGCCTCGCAATCGTACGAGTGCGTAACGGCGCGAGTCCGTCGAATCGTTTCGATATGCCTAAGTGACACCGCGCGCGGAGAAGGCGGCTTTGCTTCGTTTGCCGTAGCCGGACGCGCGTCGTGCGCCTCGGCACTGCTCGTCGCAGCGGTACGTGTGGCTGGTGGCCGATGTTGTCGAATAAAATTCGAAAAATACAATTCGAAAACCGAATTGAAGCCATCAGTTGTCGTTCTAATGTCATTTCTATGCTCTTCGCACACTTTCCGTATCGGTTGGCATGAAATTTCTCAAAAAAAGCAAAGGTTGTTACACGAACAGGATTCAAGTGTCACACGTTGGGAGGAGCGTCGCCGGCCTTCGTCTGCCGTCGCCGGACGCGCGCCTCGGAAGCTCAGTGCGTAACCTGCGAGGAGGAGGAGCAGGAGTCCGTCGTCGTCGTCGTCGTCGAATCGTTTCGATGCCTCCTAAGTGATGCGTCGAAGGTGCCTGCTGCCTTCGTCTGCCGTAACCGGACGCGCGCTTGCGCCTGCCTGCCTGCCTGCCTGCCTGCCTCGCAATCGTACGAGTGCGTAACGGCGCGAGTCCGTCGAATCGTTTCGATATGCCTAAGTGACACCGCGCGCGGAGAAGGCGGCTTTGCTTCGTTTGCCGTAGCCGGACGCGCGTCGTGCGCCTCGGCACTGCTCGTCGCAGCGGTACGTGTGGCTGGTGGCCGATGTTGTCGAATAAAATTCGAAAAATACAATTCGAAAACCGAATTGAAGCCATCAGTTGTCGTTCTAATGTCATTTCTATGCTCTTCGCACACTTTCCGTATCGGTTGGCATGAAATTTCTCAAAAAAAGCAAAGGTTGTTACACGAACAGGATTCAAGTGTCACACGTTGGGAGGAGCGTCGCCGGCCTTCGTCTGCCGTCGCCGGACGCGCGCCTCGGAAGCTCAGTGCGTAACCTGCGAGGAGGAGGAGCAGGAGTCCGTCGTCGTCGTCGTCGTCGAATCGTTTCGATGCCTCCTAAGTGATGCGTCGAAGGTGCCTGCTGCCTTCGTCTGCCGTAACCGGACGCGCGCTTGCGCCTGCCTGCCTGCCTGCCTGCCTGCCTGCCTCGCAATCGTACGAGTGCGTAACGGCGCGAGTCCGTCGAATCGTTTCGATATGCCTAAGTGACACCGCGCGCGGAGAAGGCGGCTTTGCTTCGTTTGCCGTAGCCGGACGCGCGTCGTGCGCCTCGGCACTGCTCGTCGCAGCGGTACGTGTGGCTGGTGGCCGATGTTGTCGAATAAAATTCGAAAAATACAATTCGAAAACCGAATTGAAGCCATCAGTTGTCGTTCTAATGTCATTTCTATGCTCTTCGCACACTTTCCGTATCGGTTGGCATGAAATTTCTCAAAAAAAGCAAAGGTTGTTACACGAACAGGATTCAAGTGTCACACGTTGGGAGGAGCGTCGCCGGCCTTCGTCTGCCGTCGCCGGACGCGCGCCTCGGAAGCTCAGTGCGTAACCTGCGAGGAGGAGGAGCAGGAGTCCGTCGTCGTCGTCGTCGTCGAATCGTTTCGATGCCTCCTAAGTGATGCGTCGAAGGTGCCTGCTGCCTTCGTCTGCCGTAACCGGACGCGCGCTTGCGCCTGCCTGCCTGCCTGCCTGCCTGCCTGCCTGCCTCGCAATCGTACGAGTGCGTAACGGCGCGAGTCCGTCGAATCGTTTCGATATGCCTAAGTGACACCGCGCGCGGAGAAGGCGGCTTTGCTTCGTTTGCCGTAGCCGGACGCGCGTCGTGCGCCTCGGCACTGCTCGTCGCAGCGGTACGTGTGGCTGGTGGCCGATGTTGTCGAATAAAATTCGAAAAATACAATTCGAAAACCGAATTGAAGCCATCAGTTGTCGTTCTAATGTCATTTCTATGCTCTTCGCACACTTTCCGTATCGGTTGGCATGAAATTTCTCAAAAAAAGCAAAGGTTGTTACACGAACAGGATTCAAGTGTCACACGTTGGGAGGAGCGTCGCCGGCCTTCGTCTGCCGTCGCCGGACGCGCGCCTCGGAAGCTCAGTGCGTAACCTGCGAGGAGGAGGAGCAGGAGTCCGTCGTCGTCGTCGTCGTCGAATCGTTTCGATGCCTCCTAAGTGATGCGTCGAAGGTGCCTGCTGCCTTCGTCTGCCGTAACCGGACGCGCGCTTGCGCCTGCCTGCCTGCCTGCCTGCCTCGCAATCGTACGAGTGCGTAACGGCGCGAGTCCGTCGAATCGTTTCGATATGCCTAAGTGACACCGCGCGCGGAGAAGGCGGCTTTGCTTCGTTTGCCGTAGCCGGACGCGCGTCGTGCGCCTCGGCACTGCTCGTCGCAGCGGTACGTGTGGCTGGTGGCCGATGTTGTCGAATAAAATTCGAAAAATACAATTCGAAAACCGAATTGAAGCCATCAGTTGTCGTTCTAATGTCATTTCTATGCTCTTCGCACACTTTCCGTATCGGTTGGCATGAAATTTCTCAAAAAAAGCAAAGGTTGTTACACGAACAGGATTCAAGTGTCACACGTTGGGAGGAGCGTCGCCGGCCTTCGTCTGCCGTCGCCGGACGCGCGCCTCGGAAGCTCAGTGCGTAACCTGCGAGGAGGAGGAGCAGGAGTCCGTCGTCGTCGTCGTCGTCGAATCGTTTCGATGCCTCCTAAGTGATGCGTCGAAGGTGCCTGCTGCCTTCGTCTGCCGTAACCGGACGCGCGCTTGCGCCTGCCTGCCTGCCTGCCTGCCTGCCTGCCTCGCAATCGTACGAGTGCGTAACGGCGCGAGTCCGTCGAATCGTTTCGATATGCCTAAGTGACACCGCGCGCGGAGAAGGCGGCTTTGCTTCGTTTGCCGTAGCCGGACGCGCGTCGTGCGCCTCGGCACTGCTCGTCGCAGCGGTACGTGTGGCTGGTGGCCGATGTTGTCGAATAAAATTCGAAAAATACAATTCGAAAACCGAATTGAAGCCATCAGTTGTCGTTCTAATGTCATTTCTATGCTCTTCGCACACTTTCCGTATCGGTTGGCATGAAATTTCTCAAAAAAAGCAAAGGTTGTTACACGAACAGGATTCAAGTGTCACACGTTGGGAGGAGCGTCGCCGGCCTTCGTCTGCCGTCGCCGGACGCGCGCCTCGGAAGCTCAGTGCGTAACCTGCGAGGAGGAGGAGGAGCAGGAGTCCGTCGTCGTCGTCGTCGTCGAATCGTTTCGATGCCTCCTAAGTGATGCGTCGAAGGTGCCTGCTGCCTTCGTCTGCCGTAACCGGACGCGCGCTTGCGCCTGCCTGCCTGCCTGCCTGCCTGCCTGCCTCGCAATCGTACGAGTGCGTAACGGCGCGAGTCCGTCGAATCGTTTCGATATGCCTAAGTGACACCGCGCGCGGAGAAGGCGGCTTTGCTTCGTTTGCCGTAGCCGGACGCGCGTCGTGCGCCTCGGCACTGCTCGTCGCAGCGGTACGTGTGGCTGGTGGCCGATGTTGTCGAATAAAATTCGAAAAATACAATTCGAAAACCGAATTGAAGCCATCAGTTGTCGTTCTAATGTCATTTCTATGCTCTTCGCACACTTTCCGTATCGGTTGGCATGAAATTTCTCAAAAAAAGCAAAGGTTGTTACACGAACAGGATTCAAGTGTCACACGTTGGGAGGAGCGTCGCCGGCCTTCGTCTGCCGTCGCCGGACGCGCGCCTCGGAAGCTCAGTGCGTAACCTGCGAGTCCGTCGTCGAATCGTTTCGATGCCTCCTAAGTGATACGACGAAGGTTGCCTGCCTGCCTGCCTGCCTGCCTGCCTGCCTGCCTCGCAATGTACGAGTGCGTAACGGCGAGTCCGTCGAATCGTTTCGATATGCCTAAGTGACACCGCGCGAAGGCCTTGCTTCGTTTGCCGTAGCCGGACTCGCGTAATGCCCCTTAGAATGTATGTGCGTCCGTCCGTCCGTCGAGTCGTTAAATTCGCCGAAGGCCTTCCCTCGCTTGCCGTAGCCGCCGCCGGACTGCCGTAATGCTAAGTTCGTCGAAGTCCATCGTTTGCCGTAGCCGGACGCGCGTGGCTCGGCTCGTCGGACCAATCTCTTTGACAAGTGCCAACTTTCGACATTTCTTGAAAAAATTCAAAAAATAAAATTTGAAAAACCAAATTAAACCCATCAATTGTTATTCTAATGTTGTTTCTATGCTTTTCACATAGTTTCTGTATTGATTAGTATGAAATTTTTAAAAAAAGCAAAGGTTGTTACACGAATAGGTTTCAAAGTATAAGTTGGTAGGAAGAGCTCGCTTGTTCGGTTAGCGTCGCGGAGACGGCAATTTGCGCCTCGCGTCGGCTTAGGCCTCAGCCTTTCGCTGCCGCGCGTGTTCTATGTGCTTTCTCTCGCTTTTGCCTTAACTTTCGCTGATCTGTTTGCTCCTCTTGCCACCGCGGCGGTCCTCACCGTCATCGTGCCGTCGAAGCCGTTTTCGCCTTTGCCGGCATTCCTTCGGAGTAGGAAGCGTATTCGCACCAGCTTCCCAGGAGAACGACTACTCTCGCGATTAGCGTTCTCTACGAACAACTGTTCGAATACTCTGCTCCAGGACAAACCACTTGGCTCGCTCCCTCGCCGCATCTGCCTGCTTCAGATGTAACCCTTTATCGCTTGCCGTATGTCGTGGGGGGTATCCATCGTGACACGGCGGGCAGATGTTAGGGGACAGTGCTGCCAACACTCGCACGTCGTCTTTTTGTTCCATTTCTTCGCGTACCGCATTCCCTACCGAAGAATCTTTCGACAACGTCTTCTTCCGTTCGCCGGTAGATGGCACTAAGGTCGGATATTTGATCCGTGAACGCGTTCGCATGGCCATCAGCAGCATCAGCAGCCGCCGCCTTTGACACCGCCGCCGCCGCCGCCCCCTCCGCAGCTGAATCATCGCGTTTCCTGACGGTACGTTTGTGCGCGTGCGTTTCACCGGTTGGCCGCCGTATTTGTGGTTTCTTCTAGTGCCGGCTACGTCGAATCACTCGCCACCGCCGCCGCCGCCGCCGCCGCCGCAGCCGTTACACACTCGTCGATGATGAAGTTGTAGTCTTCGTGGTCGGTGTCGTCCGTTGCTTTTGTCTGGTCCCGTGCTAGTCGATGATTTGTCGTTTGCCGTCCGCATTTCCAGTCGTGCATGTCCAAACCCGGAGGTCATTTCGGTCGACGGAGACATGTCGTGGAGTATTCCTCGCGTCCCGTCCAAGCGCTCCCTTCAGTGATTGATACTTGCGTCGAAAGTCCTTGCGACTCGGTGCTCGAATCGGACTCGTTCGTTTGTAATGCGATCAGGAATGAGGGTTGTTCGAAAGCGCTGTTGTGTGTGTGTGTTTGAGTGTGCGCACGCGCGTGCGACATCTCCATCGTTAGCCCGCCGCCTTCCAGGTTGTCGTTTCGTCGGTCACGAATCGAATCGCCGCCGCCGCCGAGAGCTGTTCTTCCCCGCGTGTCTTGGCCGCTTTCTTACGCGTCGGGAAAACAGATTGACGGACCGTGTACGCGTCGCGAAGATCTGTCCACCTCTATCCGCGATGACACCGCCGACCCGCGGCTCCGTCAGGGCAGTAGCTCGTTCGTTGCGACAGACACCGGGAAGCTGCTGCTGCCGCTGCTGGTTTCGGTGGGGGACACGCCGGGACGTCGAATGTTTCTTCGTCCGTCTTCCGCCGCCGCCGCCGCCTTCGCAGTTTCCTGCCAAACTTTCGGTCCGCTACTAACGTGTCTATTCTCCACGCAATTCTCGGACGTCCAGACACCGTCTCGGCGCAGTCGAAAGTTCTGGGTGTCGCCCGCCTTCTTCAACCGACCGCCTTCTCGTTGTAGTCGTCGTCGTCGTCCTCGGAAGCAGCCTTTTGTCTACCACCGTCTGGCTCGTCTCCGTCGCGAGACACGCGGCTACTGCTCGTCGGTTAAATGGCGATCTCCTCCCGGAACGCTCGCTCGCTCGACCGGTGCCGGCGAACGATTTCGTTTCCGTTCGTCACTCGATCCTTCGGTTTCGGTGGAACTGTCGTCGTCGTCGTCGTCGTTGCGCCTCCTCCTCCTTCT
Organism: Acanthosepion lycidas; assembly: GCA_963932145.1. Lineage (NCBI taxonomy): Eukaryota > Metazoa > Mollusca > Cephalopoda > Sepiida > Sepiidae > Acanthosepion > Acanthosepion lycidas. The sequence goes on along the minus strand of CAWVQA010001462.1, from coordinate 100,162 downwards.
CCCACACGACACAGCCTTCTCGTCTCTCCTTCGGCTTTCGAAAGACTTCGCGTCTCTCACGCCGGCGCCGCGTGTCGACGATGCGAAAAACTTGAAAGCGCCGTAAAAGAAACGTCTTTTTAACGATCAAAGCCGGGAGGTACGCCGCCGCCGCCGCCGCCGCCGCCGGCCCTGCTACTGCACGTGATGGTGTCGTAAAAGACTCGCTTCTTCCTTCTTACGCACGCCAAACTTGCCGCCGAAGAAAGCAGGAAAGCCAGGCGTCGGTTGCGCCGCCGCCGCCTCCCGACCGGCGTTCGTCTTCGTCGTTGCCGCCGTTGACGAGCCGAACGCGAGCACGCAAAAAAAGAACGATACCTGGTTGATCCTGCCAGTAGTCATATGCTTGTCTCAAAGCTTAAGCCATGCAAGTGTAAGTTCACGCCACGCATTAGAACGGGCGAAACCGCGAATGGCTCAGGAACCGGACCTAATCCTCGGGACCGTAATCCTCCTCGGAGGCGATGGATAACTGTGGCAATTCTAGAGCTAATACATGTGACACAGGCCGCGATCGGTCGGCGCGTCGTCGTCGCCTGCGTGCCGTCACGCGCGTGGGCACCCGCGTCGACCGTTACGGGTCGCGGCGCTACATATTAGACTGAGACCGATGCGCGTCATTCCGTCCTCTCGTCGTGGTCGCCGTCGTCGTGGTCGTCGTCTTGTTCCCTCTGGGTGAGCGGCGGCCTGCCTGCCTGCCTGCCTCGCAATCTTACGAGTGCGTAACGGCGCGAGTCCGTCGAATCGTTTCGATATGCCTAAGTGACACCGCGCGCGAAGAAGGCGGCGGCTTTGCTTCGTTTGCCGTAGCCGGACGCGCGTCGTGCGCCTCGGCACTGCTCGTCGCAGCGGTGCGTGTGGCTGGTGGCCGATGTTGTTGAATAAAATTCGAAAAATAAAATTCGAAAACCGAATTGAAGCCATCAGTTGTCGTTCTAATGTCGTTTCTATGCTCTTCGCACACCTTCCGTATCGGTTGGCATGAAATTTCTCAAAAAAAGCAAAGGTTGTTACACGAACAGCATTCAAGTGTCACCCGTTGGGAGGAGCGTCGCCGGCCTTCGTCTGCCGTCGCCGGACGCGCGCCTCGGAAGCTCAGTGCGTAACCTGCGAGTAGGAGGAGGAGTCCGTCGTCGTCGTCGAATCGTTTCGATGCCTCCTAAGTGATGCGTCGAAGGTGCCTGCTGCTGCCTTCGTCTGCCGTAACCGGACGCGCGCTTGCGCCTGCCTGCCTGCCTGCCTGCCTGCCTGCCTCGCAATCTTACGAGTGCGTAACGGCGCGAGTCCGTCGAATCGTTTCGATATGCCTAAGTGACACCGCGCGCGAAGAAGGCGGCGGCTTTGCTTCGTTTGCCGTAGCCGGACGCGCGTCGTGCGCCTCGGCACTGCTCGTCGCAGCGGTGCGTGTGGCTGGTGGCCGATGTTGTTGAATAAAATTCGAAAAATAAAATTCGAAAACCGAATTGAAGCCATCAGTTGTCGTTCTAATGTCGTTTCTATGCTCTTCGCACACCTTCCGTATCGGTTGGCATGAAATTTCTCAAAAAAAGCAAAGGTTGTTACACGAACAGCATTCAAGTGTCACCCGTTGGGAGGAGCGTCGCCGGCCTTCGTCTGCCGTCGCCGGACGCGCGCCTCGGAAGCTCGGTGCGTAACCTGCGAGTAGGAGGAGGAGTCCGTCGTCGTCGTCGAATCGTTTCGATGCCTCCTAAGTGATGCGTCGAAGGTGCCTGCTGCTGCCTTCGTCTGCCGTAACCGGACGCGCGCTTGCGCCTGCCTGCCTGCCTGCCTGCCTGCCTGCCTCGCAATCTTACGAGTGCGTAACGGCGCGAGTCCGTCGAATCGTTTCGATATGCCTAAGTGACACCGCGCGCGAAGAAGGCGGCGGCTTTGCTTCGTTTGCCGTAGCCGGACGCGCGTCGTGCGCCTCGGCACTGCTCGTCGCAGCGGTGCGTGTGGCTGGTGGCCGATGTTGTTGAATAAAATTCGAAAAATAAAATTCGAAAACCGAATTGAAGCCATCAGTTGTCGTTCTAATGTCGTTTCTATGCTCTTCGCACACCTTCCGTATCGGTTGGCATGAAATTTCTCAAAAAAAGCAAAGGTTGTTACACGAACAGCATTCAAGTGTCACCCGTTGGGAGGAGCGTCGCCGGCCTTCGTCTGCCGTCGCCGGACGCGCGCCTCGGAAGCTCGGTGCGTAACCTGCGAGTAGGAGGAGGAGTCCGTCGTCGTCGTCGAATCGTTTCGATGCCTCCTAAGTGATGCGTCGAAGGTGCCTGCTGCTGCCTTCGTCTGCCGTAACCGGACGCGCGCTTGCGCCTGCCTGCCTGCCTGCCTGCCTCGCAATCTTACGAGTGCGTAACGGCGCGAGTCCGTCGAATCGTTTCGATATGCCTAAGTGACACCGCGCGCGAAGAAGGCGGCGGCTTTGCTTCGTTTGCCGTAGCCGGACGCGCGTCGTGCGCCTCGGCACTGCTCGTCGCAGCGGTGCGTGTGGCTGGTGGCCGATGTTGTTGAATAAAATTCGAAAAATAAAATTCGAAAACCGAATTGAAGCCATCAGTTGTCGTTCTAATGTCGTTTCTATGCTCTTCGCACACCTTCCGTATCGGTTGGCATGAAATTTCTCAAAAAAAGCAAAGGTTGTTACACGAACAGCATTCAAGTGTCACCCGTTGGGAGGAGCGTCGCCGGCCTTCGTCTGCCGTCGCCGGACGCGCGCCTCGGAAGCTCGGTGCGTAACCTGCGAGTAGGAGGAGGAGTCCGTCGTCGTCGTCGAATCGTTTCGATGCCTCCTAAGTGATGCGTCGAAGGTGCCTGCTGCTGCCTTCGTCTGCCGTAACCGGACGCGCGCTTGCGCCTGCCTGCCTGCCTGCCTGCCTGCCTGCCTCGCAATCTTACGAGTGCGTAACGGCGCGAGTCCGTCGAATCGTTTCGATATGCCTAAGTGACACCGCGCGCGAAGAAGGCGGCGGCTTTGCTTCGTTTGCCGTAGCCGGACGCGCGTCGTGCGCCTCGGCACTGCTCGTCGCAGCGGTGCGTGTGGCTGGTGGCCGATGTTGTTGAATAAAATTCGAAAAATAAAATTCGAAAACCGAATTGAAGCCATCAGTTGTCGTTCTAATGTCGTTTCTATGCTCTTCGCACACCTTCCGTATCGGTTGGCATGAAATTTCTCAAAAAAAGCAAAGGTTGTTACACGAACAGCATTCAAGTGTCACCCGTTGGGAGGAGCGTCGCCGGCCTTCGTCTGCCGTCGCCGGACGCGCGCCTCGGAAGCTCGGTGCGTAACCTGCGAGTAGGAGGAGGAGTCCGTCGTCGTCGTCGAATCGTTTCGATGCCTCCTAAGTGATGCGTCGAAGGTGCCTGCTGCTGCCTTCGTCTGCCGTAACCGGACGCGCGCTTGCGCCTGCCTGCCTGCCTGCCTGCCTCGCAATCTTACGAGTGCGTAACGGCGCGAGTCCGTCGAATCGTTTCGATATGCCTAAGTGACACCGCGCGCGAAGAAGGCGGCGGCTTTGCTTCGTTTGCCGTAGCCGGACGCGCGTCGTGCGCCTCGGCACTGCTCGTCGCAGCGGTGCGTGTGGCTGGTGGCCGATGTTGTTGAATAAAATTCGAAAAATAAAATTCGAAAACCGAATTGAAGCCATCAGTTGTCGTTCTAATGTCGTTTCTATGCTCTTCGCACACCTTCCGTATCGGTTGGCATGAAATTTCTCAAAAAAAGCAAAGGTTGTTACACGAACAGCATTCAAGTGTCACCCGTTGGGAGGAGCGTCGCCGGCCTTCGTCTGCCGTCGCCGGACGCGCGCCTCGGAAGCTCGGTGCGTAACCTGCGAGTAGGAGGAGGAGTCCGTCGTCGTCGTCGAATCGTTTCGATGCCTCCTAAGTGATGCGTCGAAGGTGCCTGCTGCTGCCTTCGTCTGCCGTAACCGGACGCGCGCTTGCGCCTGCCTGCCTGCCTGCCTGCCTGCCTGCCTCGCAATCTTACGAGTGCGTAACGGCGCGAGTCCGTCGAATCGTTTCGATATGCCTAAGTGACACCGCGCGCGAAGAAGGCGGCGGCTTTGCTTCGTTTGCCGTAGCCGGACGCGCGTCGTGCGCCTCGGCACTGCTCGTCGCAGCGGTGCGTGTGGCTGGTGGCCGATGTTGTTGAATAAAATTCGAAAAATAAAATTCGAAAACCGAATTGAAGCCATCAGTTGTCGTTCTAATGTCGTTTCTATGCTCTTCGCACACCTTCCGTATCGGTTGGCATGAAATTTCTCAAAAAAAGCAAAGGTTGTTACACGAACAGCATTCAAGTGTCACCCGTTGGGAGGAGCGTCGCCGGCCTTCGTCTGCCGTCGCCGGACGCGCGCCTCGGAAGCTCGGTGCGTAACCTGCGAGTAGGAGGAGGAGTCCGTCGTCGTCGTCGAATCGTTTCGATGCCTCCTAAGTGATGCGTCGAAGGTGCCTGCTGCTGCCTTCGTCTGCCGTAACCGGACGCGCGCTTGCGCCTGCCTGCCTGCCTGCCTGCCTCGCAATCTTACGAGTGCGTAACGGCGCGAGTCCGTCGAATCGTTTCGATATGCCTAAGTGACACCGCGCGCGAAGAAGGCGGCGGCTTTGCTTCGTTTGCCGTAGCCGGACGCGCGTCGTGCGCCTCGGCACTGCTCGTCGCAGCGGTGCGTGTGGCTGGTGGCCGATGTTGTTGAATAAAATTCGAAAAATAAAATTCGAAAACCGAATTGAAGCCATCAGTTGTCGTTCTAATGTCGTTTCTATGCTCTTCGCACACCTTCCGTATCGGTTGGCATGAAATTTCTCAAAAAAAGCAAAGGTTGTTACACGAACAGCATTCAAGTGTCACCCGTTGGGAGGAGCGTCGCCGGCCTTCGTCTGCCGTCGCCGGACGCGCGCCTCGGAAGCTCGGTGCGTAACCTGCGAGTAGGAGGAGGAGTCCGTCGTCGTCGTCGAATCGTTTCGATGCCTCCTAAGTGATGCGTCGAAGGTGCCTGCTGCTGCCTTCGTCTGCCGTAACCGGACGCGCGCTTGCGCCTGCCTGCCTGCCTGCCTGCCTGCCTGCCTCGCAATCTTACGAGTGCGTAACGGCGCGAGTCCGTCGAATCGTTTCGATATGCCTAAGTGACACCGCGCGCGAAGAAGGCGGCGGCTTTGCTTCGTTTGCCGTAGCCGGACGCGCGTCGTGCGCCTCGGCACTGCTCGTCGCAGCGGTGCGTGTGGCTGGTGGCCGATGTTGTTGAATAAAATTCGAAAAATAAAATTCGAAAACCGAATTGAAGCCATCAGTTGTCGTTCTAATGTCGTTTCTATGCTCTTCGCACACCTTCCGTATCGGTTGGCATGAAATTTCTCAAAAAAAGCAAAGGTTGTTACACGAACAGCATTCAAGTGTCACCCGTTGGGAGGAGCGTCGCCGGCCTTCGTCTGCCGTCGCCGGACGCGCGCCTCGGAAGCTCGGTGCGTAACCTGCGAGTAGGAGGAGGAGTCCGTCGTCGTCGTCGAATCGTTTCGATGCCTCCTAAGTGATGCGTCGAAGGTGCCTGCTGCTGCCTTCGTCTGCCGTAACCGGACGCGCGCTTGCGCCTGCCTGCCTGCCTGCCTGCCTCGCAATCTTACGAGTGCGTAACGGCGCGAGTCCGTCGAATCGTTTCGATATGCCTAAGTGACACCGCGCGCGAAGAAGGCGGCGGCTTTGCTTCGTTTGCCGTAGCCGGACGCGCGTCGTGCGCCTCGGCACTGCTCGTCGCAGCGGTGCGTGTGGCTGGTGGCCGATGTTGTTGAATAAAATTCGAAAAATAAAATTCGAAAACCGAATTGAAGCCATCAGTTGTCGTTCTAATGTCGTTTCTATGCTCTTCGCACACCTTCCGTATCGGTTGGCATGAAATTTCTCAAAAAAAGCAAAGGTTGTTACACGAACAGCATTCAAGTGTCACCCGTTGGGAGGAGCGTCGCCGGCCTTCGTCTGCCGTCGCCGGACGCGCGCCTCGGAAGCTCGGTGCGTAACCTGCGAGTAGGAGGAGGAGTCCGTCGTCGTCGTCGAATCGTTTCGATGCCTCCTAAGTGATGCGTCGAAGGTGCCTGCTGCTGCCTTCGTCTGCCGTAACCGGACGCGCGCTTGCGCCTGCCTGCCTGCCTGCCTGCCTGCCTGCCTCGCAATCTTACGAGTGCGTAACGGCGCGAGTCCGTCGAATCGTTTCGATATGCCTAAGTGACACCGCGCGCGAAGAAGGCGGCGGCTTTGCTTCGTTTGCCGTAGCCGGACGCGCGTCGTGCGCCTCGGCACTGCTCGTCGCAGCGGTGCGTGTGGCTGGTGGCCGATGTTGTTGAATAAAATTCGAAAAATAAAATTCGAAAACCGAATTGAAGCCATCAGTTGTCGTTCTAATGTCGTTTCTATGCTCTTCGCACACCTTCCGTATCGGTTGGCATGAAATTTCTCAAAAAAAGCAAAGGTTGTTACACGAACAGCATTCAAGTGTCACCCGTTGGGAGGAGCGTCGCCGGCCTTCGTCTGCCGTCGCCGGACGCGCGCCTCGGAAGCTCGGTGCGTAACCTGCGAGTAGGAGGAGGAGTCCGTCGTCGTCGTCGAATCGTTTCGATGCCTCCTAAGTGATGCGTCGAAGGTGCCTGCTGCTGCCTTCGTCTGCCGTAACCGGACGCGCGCTTGCGCCTGCCTGCCTGCCTGCCTGCCTCGCAATCTTACGAGTGCGTAACGGCGCGAGTCCGTCGAATCGTTTCGATATGCCTAAGTGACACCGCGCGCGAAGAAGGCGGCGGCTTTGCTTCGTTTGCCGTAGCCGGACGCGCGTCGTGCGCCTCGGCACTGCTCGTCGCAGCGGTGCGTGTGGCTGGTGGCCGATGTTGTTGAATAAAATTCGAAAAATAAAATTCGAAAACCGAATTGAAGCCATCAGTTGTCGTTCTAATGTCGTTTCTATGCTCTTCGCACACCTTCCGTATCGGTTGGCATGAAATTTCTCAAAAAAAGCAAAGGTTGTTACACGAACAGCATTCAAGTGTCACCCGTTGGGAGGAGCGTCGCCGGCCTTCGTCTGCCGTCGCCGGACGCGCGCCTCGGAAGCTCGGTGCGTAACCTGCGAGTAGGAGGAGGAGTCCGTCGTCGTCGTCGAATCGTTTCGATGCCTCCTAAGTGATGCGTCGAAGGTGCCTGCTGCTGCCTTCGTCTGCCGTAACCGGACGCGCGCTTGCGCCTGCCTGCCTGCCTGCCTGCCTGCCTGCCTCGCAATCTTACGAGTGCGTAACGGCGCGAGTCCGTCGAATCGTTTCGATATGCCTAAGTGACACCGCGCGCGAAGAAGGCGGCGGCTTTGCTTCGTTTGCCGTAGCCGGACGCGCGTCGTGCGCCTCGGCACTGCTCGTCGCAGCGGTGCGTGTGGCTGGTGGCCGATGTTGTTGAATAAAATTCGAAAAATAAAATTCGAAAACCGAATTGAAGCCATCAGTTGTCGTTCTAATGTCGTTTCTATGCTCTTCGCACACCTTCCGTATCGGTTGGCATGAAATTTCTCAAAAAAAGCAAAGGTTGTTACACGAACAGCATTCAAGTGTCACCCGTTGGGAGGAGCGTCGCCGGCCTTCGTCTGCCGTCGCCGGACGCGCGCCTCGGAAGCTCAGTGCGTAACCTGCGAGTAGGAGGAGGAGTCCGTCGTCGTCGTCGAATCGTTTCGATGCCTCCTAAGTGATGCGTCGAAGGTGCCTGCTGCTGCCTTCGTCTGCCGTAACCGGACGCGCGCTTGCGCCTGCCTGCCTGCCTGCCTGCCTGCCTCGCAATCTTACGAGTGCGTAACGGCGCGAGTCCGTCGAATCGTTTCGATATGCCTAAGTGACACCGCGCGCGAAGAAGGCGGCGGCTTTGCTTCGTTTGCCGTAGCCGGACGCGCGTCGTGCGCCTCGGCACTGCTCGTCGCAGCGGTGCGTGTGGCTGGTGGCCGATGTTGTTGAATAAAATTCGAAAAATAAAATTCGAAAACCGAATTGAAGCCATCAGTTGTCGTTCTAATGTCGTTTCTATGCTCTTCGCACACCTTCCGTATCGGTTGGCATGAAATTTCTCAAAAAAAGCAAAGGTTGTTACACGAACAGCATTCAAGTGTCACCCGTTGGGAGGAGCGTCGCCGGCCTTCGTCTGCCGTCGCCGGACGCGCGCCTCGGAAGCTCAGTGCGTAACCTGCGAGTCCGTCGTCGAATCGTTTCGATGCCTCCTAAGTGATACGACGAAGGTTGCCTGCCTGCCTGCCTGCCTGCCTCGCAATGTACGAGTGCGTAACGGCGAGTCCGTCGAATCGTTTCGATATGCCTAAGTGACACCGCGCGAAGGCCTTGCTTCGTTTGCCGTAGCCGGACTCGCGTAATGCCCCTTAGAATGTATGTGCGTCCGTCCGTCCGTCGAGTCGTTAAATTCGCCGAAGGCCTTCCCTCGCTTGCCGTAGCCGCCGCCGGACTGCCGTAATGCTAAGTTCGTCGAAGTCCATCGTTTGCCGTAGCCGGACGCGCGTGGCTCGGCTCGTCGGACCAATCTCTTTGACAAGTGCCAACTTTCGACATTTCTTGAAAAAATTCAAAAAATAAAATTTGAAAAACCAAATTAAACCCATCAATTGTTATTCTAATGTTGTTTCTATGCTTTTCACATAGTTTCTGTATTGATTAGTATGAAATTTTTAAAAAAAGCAAAGGTTGTTACACGAATAGGTTTCAAAGTATAAGTTGGTAGGAAGAGCTCGCTTGTTCGGTTAGCGTCGCGGAGACGGCAATTTGCGCCTCGCGTCGGCTTAGGCCTCAGCCTTTCGCTGCCGCGCGTGTTCTATGTGCTTTCTCTCGCTTTTGCCTTAACTTTCGCTGATCTGTTTGCTCTTCTTGCCACCGCGGCGGTCCTCACCGTCATCGTGCCGTCGAAGCCGTTTTCGCCTTTGCCGGCATTCCTTCGGAGTAGGAAGCGTATTCGCACCAGCTTCCCAGGAGAACGACTACTCTCGCGATTAGCGTTCTCTACGAACAACTGTTCGAATACTCTGCTCCAGGACAAACCACTTGGCTCGCTCCCTCGCCGCATCTGCCTGCTTCAGATGTAACCCTTTATCGCTTGCCGTATGTCGTGGGGGGTATCCATCGTGACACGGCGGGCAGATGTTAGGGGACAGTGCTGCCAACACTCGCACGTCGTCTTTTTGTTCCATTTCTTCGCGTACCGCATTCCCTACCGAAGAATCTTTCGACAACGTCTTCTTCCGTTCGCCGGTAGATGGCACTAAGGTCGGATATTTGATCCGTGAACGCGTTCGCATGGCCATCAGCAGCATCAGCAGCCGCCGCCTTTGACACCGCCGCCGCCGCCGCCCCCTCCGCAGCTGAATCATCGCGTTTCCTGACGGTACGTTTGTGCGCGTGCGTTTCACCGGTTGGCCGCCGTATTTGTGGTTTCTTCTAGTGCCGGCTACGTCGAATCACTCGCCACCGCCGCCGCCGCCGCAGCCGCCGCAGCCGTTACACACTCGTCGATGATGAAGTTGTAGTCTTCGTGGTCGGTGTCGTCCGTTGCTTTTGTCTGGTCCCGTGCTAGTCGATGATTTGTCGTTTGCCGTCCGCATTTCCAGTCGTGCATGTCCAAACCCGGAGGTCATTTCGGTCGACGGAGACATGTCGTGGAGTATTCCTCGCGTCCCGTCCAAGCGCTCCCTTCAGTGATTGATACTTGCGTCGAAAGTCCTTGCGACTCGGTGCTCGAATCGGACTCGTTCGTTTGTAATGCGATCAGGAATGAGGGTTGTTCGAAAGCGCTGTTGTGTGTGTGTGTTTGAGTGTGCGCACGCGCGTGCGACATCTCCATCGTTAGCCCGCCGCCTTCCAGGTTGTCGTTTCGTCGGTCACGAATCGAATCGCCGCCGCCGCCGAGAGCTGTTCTACCCCGCGTGTCTTGGCCGCTTTCTTACGCGTCGGGAAAACAGATTGACGGACCGTGTACGCGTCGCGAAGATCTGTCCACCTCTATCCGCGATGACACCGCCGACCCGCGGCTCCGTCAGGGCAGTAGCTCGTTCGTTGCGACAGACACCGGGAAGCTGCTGCTGCCGCTGCTGGTTTCGGTGGGGGACACGCCGGGACGTCGAATGTTTCTTCGTCCGTCTTCCGCCGCCGCCGCCGCCTTCGCAGTTTCCTGCCAAACTTTCGGTCCGCTACTAACGTGTCTATTCTCCACGCAATTCTCGGACGTCCAGACACCGTCTCGGCGCAGTCGAAAGTTCTGGGTGTCGCCCGCCTTCTTCAACCGACCGCCTTCTCGTTGTAGTCGTCGTCGTCGTCCTCGGAAGCAGCCTTTTGTCTACCACCGTCTGGCTCGTCTCCGTCGCGAGACACGCGGCTACTGCTCGTCGGTTAAATGGCGATCTCCTCCCGGAACGCTCGCTCGCTCGACCGGTGCCGGCGAACGATTTCGTTTCCGTTCGTCACTCGATCCTTCGGTTTCGGTGGAACTGTCGTCGTCGTCGTCGTCGTTGCGCCTCCTCCTCCTTCTCCCACACGACACAGCCTTCTCGTCTCTCCTTCGGCTTTCGAAAGACTTCGCGTCTCTCACGCCGGCGCCGCGTGTCGACGATGCGAAAAACTTGAAAGCGCCGTAAAAGAAACGTCTTTTTAACGATCAAAGCCGGGAGGTACGCCGCCGCCGCCGCCGCCGCCGCCGGCCCTGCTACTGCACGTGATGGTGTCGTAAAAGACTCGCTTCTTCCTTCTTACGCACGCCAAACTTGCCGCCGAAGAAAGCAGGAAAGCCAGGCGTCGGTTGCGCCGCCGCCGCCTCCCGACCGGCGTTCGTCTTCGTCGTTGCCGCCGTTGACGAGCCGAACGCGAGCACGCAAAAAAAGAACGATACCTGGTTGATCCTGCCAGTAGTCATATGCTTGTCTCAAAGCTTAAGCCATGCAAGTGTAAGTTCACGCCACGCATTAGAACGGGCGAAACCGCGAATGGCTCAGGAACCGGACCTAATCCTCGGGACCGTAATCCTCCTCGGAGGCGATGGATAACTGTGGCAATTCTAGAGCTAATACATGTGACACAGGCCGCGATCGGTCGGCGCGTCGTCGTCGCCTGCGTGCCGTCACGCGCGTGGGCACCCGCGTCGACCGTTACGGGTCGCGGCGCTACATATTAGACTGAGACCGATGCGCGTCATTCCGTCCTCTCGTCGTGGTCGCCGTCGTCGTGGTCGTCGTCTTGTTCCCTCTGGGTGGTGAGCGGCGGCCGTCGGGCGGCGTTTCGCGGCGGGGCCAAAGGGCGGCGCGCTCCGCTTTGGTGACTCTGGATAACTCACTGGTCGATCGCACTGGCTTTCACGCCTGGCGACGGGTCTCTCGAGGGTCCGCCCTATCAACTGTCGACGGTCGGTTAAGTGCCTACCGTGGTTACTACGGGTAACGGGGAATCGGGGTTCGATTCCGGAGAGGGAGCATGCGAAACGGCTACCACATCCAAGGAAGGCAGCAGGCGCGCAAATTACCCACTCCCGGCACGGGGAGGTAGTGACGAAAAATAACGACGCGGGACTCTGTCGAGGCCCCGCGATCGGAATGAGTACACTTCAAATCCGTTAACGAGGACCAACCGGAGGGCAAGTCTGGTGCCAGCAGCCGCGGTAATTCCAGCTCCGGTAGCGTATATTAAAGTTGTTGCGGTTAAAAAGCTCGTAGTCCGAACTCGGGTTCGTGGTCGCGTTCGCGGCCCCGGGGCGGCGGCGCCATCGTCCGTCGTTGACTTTGGTCGTCCGTGCGCATTCCCGGCCCTTTCCGCCGGTGTCAACCGCTTGCACATCCGCCACGCGGTCCTGCCGGCGAAGTTACGCGGGGGAGTAGCAGGTGTCTTTCCGACGGGTTTGCCGCGGAGGTTGCGTGGGGGGAGTCCAGCGAGCGTCGCCGTCTGCGGTGCAGCGGCGCCCGGGGTTTTCGTTCCGTTTCGGCGCGCGGCGCGGTCTAAAGGCGGTTGCGGTCAAGCGCGGCGTTTCGCTTTTCCCCAACCCCCCTGTCGGCGGCGGCCAGCGGCGTTCACTCGTCGTCTGCGTCGCCGTCGTCGCCTAAAGGGGGGGCGGGTGGGCGTGCGTCGCGTCGCCTCCGTCTCGCGTTGTCGCCCGCGAGGGGACGCTTTTCCCTGCCGCTGTTTAACTTCCGCGCGGTGGCCTCCTCTTCCCTCTCGTCCTCCAGTCTTCCCTCGGGCCCTGCTCTACCTACCTCCGCGTCTAATCTTCGCGTCCGTTTTGCGCGCGTGCGCGGTCGGCGGTTTCTCCTCCAAGGGTGCTCTTGACCGAGTGTCCGCGGCGGCCGGTACGTTCACTTTGAAAAAATTAGAGTGCTCAGAGCGGGCTGTTCAAGCTTGCATACGATAAGCATGGAATGATGGAAGAGGGCCTCGTCTACGTCTGTCGGTCTCCGTCTACGGCGAGGCAATGATCGAAGGGAGCGGTCGGGGCCACTCGTATTGCGACGTTAGAGGTGAAATTCTTGGATCGTCGCAAGACGAACTGCAGCGATGGCGTGTGGCAAGCACGTTTTCCTCGATCAAGAGCGAAAGTCGGAGGTTCGAAGACGATCAGATACCGTCGTAGTTCCGACCGTAAACGATGCCGACCGGCGATCCGCCGGCGTTCGCTTCCATGACCCGGCGGGTAGCCTGCGGGAAACCAGAGTTCGGTTCCGGGGGGAGTATGGTTGCAAAGCTGAAACTTAAAGGAATTGACGGAAGGGCACCACCAGGAGTGGAGCCTGCGGCTTAATTTGACTCAACACGGGAAAACTCACCCGGTCCGGACACCGGTAGGATTGACAGATCGATAGCTCTTTCTCGATTCGGTGGGTGGTGGTGCATGGCCGTTCTTAGTTGGTGGAGCGATCCGTCTGGTTGATTCCGATAACGAACGAGACTCCGGCCTGCTAACTAGTGCGCCGATGTGTGTGTTTATTCAACGGCGGGCTCGGCGTTCATCGCAGCGCCCGGGTCCGGGTCGGTTTTCTCACGCACTTCTTAGAGGGACGGGTGGCAGAAAGCCACACGAGGCGGAGCGATAACAGGTCTGTGATGCCCTTAGATGTCCGGGGCCGCACGCGCGCTACACTGGAGGTATCAGCGGGGACTTCGCCCCGGCCCGAGAGGGTCGGGAAACCTCTTAACCACCTCCCGTGATAGGGATCGGGGCCTGTAACCAACCCCGTGAACGAGGAATTCCCGGTAGGCGCGGGTCAACAGCCCGCGTCGATCACGTCCCTGCCCTTTGTACACACCGCCCGTCGCTACTACCGATCGAACGGTCCGGTGAGGTCCTCGGATCTGGCCGACGACGCCGCCGGGCAGCGTGCACGTGGCGCAGCGGCGGCGGTTTTGCCGCCGTCGTTTCCCGCGCGTGTCGTACTCGCCTCGGCGTTCGATGCCTGGAGAAGACGACCGAACCCGATCGTTTAGAGGAAGTAAAAGTCGTAACAAGGTTTCCGTAGGTGAACCTGCGGAAGGATCATTATCGATGACATGCGTCGTCTTCGCTGTTTTGCTTGCTTTCTTTTTCGAAACGCCGACGGGTCGCTCTCTGTTCTCCCCGCCGTCTCCGGGAGACTACTCGTCGGTCGGGACTCGTAGCGTGCGTGTACCGCCGTCAGGAGTGCTTGGACGGTCGCGGGAAGCACGTTATTAGTCGGCGAAAAACGTAGGGCAGTTTACGCTCGTTTCGCGGCAGCTGCAGCAGGCCGCCGAATTGGCCGCGCCACCGTCGCATGGACGGCCCGCCTCCTTGCGTCTGTTTGCTTCTGCTGCTTGCTGCTCCTAACTATTCGTCCGACGCAAATATCCTCTGCTCTCTGCGCGAGATGGGCGCCCGTCTCGAGCCGTATTACGTCCAGCCACTCCGTTTTCATGTGCTTCTACGTCCCCGCCCTGTGAGTGGAGGTCGAGTACGGTTAGACGTGCACGCGATTCGAGGGGCCGCCACTGCCAGCCACGATCGCGAGACGGATGCCGCCGCCACGCGTCCGTCTGCCGCCTAAGTCGACGTGGTGACGTGTCCGGTCCACGCCGCCGTCAATGTCCTCGACAAAATTGTGGTAGTTGCCGAGGTGCCAGTCTGCTGTGGACTAGTACCGCTTCGGTCGCGCGCGCGGGCGCAACGTCTCGGCCTCCTTGCTCCTCTTTCTCGCACACATTTTTAAACTTGCCGCAAAAATAAATAAATAAAACAAACAAAAAACCCTGGACGGGGGATCACTCGGCTCGTCCGTCGATGAAGAGCGCGGCCAGCCGCGAGAACTGATGCGAATTGCAGGACTCAGTGAACATCGACACCTCGAACGCACATTGCGGCCTCGAGATCCCTTGTCTCGGGGCCCCGTCCGGTCGAGAGGCGGAAAATGGCATGTCTTCTCGCTCGATAAAATGGAGAGGCATCTCACCGTCCCCCGCGTCTTTCTTTCTTTCCGGAAAGAATTGCCTTTTCTCGCGCGGAGGAAACCGGGACGTCGCAGGAGGGTCTCCTCTTCCTACCTTCGTCTCCCGCTTGCAGACCGCGGGGTCGCTTCCGTTACGACCGCGAGCAGTCGTTGATTGCAAGACGATGACTTACGACCAACGCGGAGTTGCGGGGCAGCATCGTTTCGCTCTCGGAGGTCGAAATACAAACCTTGGGCGTCTCGAAGCCAGTCTCTGCCGCCGCCGCCGCCGCCGCCGACGCACAACGCCGTCTTTTGTGCATGGTCGCGTCGTTTTTGTTTTTCTTGCATCACAAAACGCAAAAACACCGCCGCCCTCGGCTCGGACGAGACGACCCGCTGAACTTAAGCATATCGCTAAGCGGAGGAAAAGAAACCAACCGGGATTCCCTTAGTAACGGCGAGTGAACCGGGAGAAGCCCAACGCCGAATCCCGTCGCAAGTAAACGGCTTCGGGACGTGTGGCGCATGGGTCGAAGGCAGCCGCTCGTTTTCGTCTCGCGTAGTTCGGAGTTCCCTCGATCGGGGCCGCCCGCGGCGGGTGCCAGGCCCATTCGGTGCGGACGGCGAGCGACGGCCTTCGATCCGAGAGTCGGGTTGCTTGGGAACGCAGCCCAAATCGGGTGGTAAGCTCCATCCAAGGCTAAATACCGGGACGAGTCCGATAGTCGACAAGTACCGTGAGGGAAAGTTGAAAAGAACTTTGGAGAGAGAGTTCAAGAGAACGTGAAACCGCCCAGGGGTAAACGGGTGGGACCGCTCACCGCGATCGCGGGGGGACTCAGTCCGGTGCTGCCGAACGTGGCCCAAACTCGATTTGGTTGCTTGCTCGGGCATTTTTGTCCGGGCGGCGGCGCCCATCACAGGCCGGCGCGGACGTCGTTCCGGGGGTCACCGGCGGGGGTGTGTCGCTGTCTTGTTGGCTCTGCCTGCAAACTCGTCCCCCTCGTCGCCCACCGGATTCTGCTTTTGCGCTCGCGTCGCCGACGGGAGAGACGGGCCGCGGGGAACGAGGAGAGCGCGGCGGTCGCCGCTGTCGCTGCTGCCGCCGCTGTGGCGGCGATTCGCGTCGCTGCTGCTGCTGCTGCCGCCGTGGCCGCCGTCGCTGCCGTCGTGGCTCCTCCTCTCCATTCCTCGCGATCACCCGCACCTCTTCTTCGCTCGGCATCATATGGCGCGGGCGCTTCGGCGCGACGCTCACATCCGCACGGCCGGCACCGGACGCACTTCCCCTCCGGTCCGTCGTCGCGACCCGTTCCCGGCGTGCAGGTCGACGCGCGGTGTCCGTAGGCGGAAGTCGCACTCTAAACTCCACCCTCCCCCACTTCGGGGGGCGGCGGAGGCGTCTTCTGTCGGGCCCGCGAGCGTACTGCCCCCTTCTGCCGGGGACGGAGGAAACGAAAACGCGATCCGTTACACGTGGCGAACCGGTTTCTTCCCGTCGGACGATCCGCGCGGCGCTTCGCGCGCTCCTCGGCGCCCCACCGTCTCGGGCGCGCGCGGGACAGTGTTCGCGGGAGCCTCGAAGCCGGCGCGGCCGCGCCGATTCCCGTGCCGGCGCGCGACGTCGTCTCGTCGCGTCGTCTTCTCCGCGTCCGGACGTCAAAAATCTGGGCGCGCGGGAGGGCACTGCCGGCGCGGTAGGTCGGCGTCACGCTCTGTGCCGCCCGTCACCTCGGGTCCGCGACGTGCATCGGCAACCCACCCGACCCGTCTTGAAACACGGACCGAGGAGTCCTGGCCGTTCGCGAGTCGTAGGGGCCACGAAGAACCCCGAAGGCGCAGCGAAAGCGAGAGAGCGCGTGGGAGGGCACCGGTTCCGGGAGAGGTGTCGCGGCGAAAGCGGTTCCGGCGGGGAGTTTCTCGCTTCCTTCCGCCTGCCTAGCCGTGCCCGATTCCGCCGGCGCTTGCCGTCTTCGTCCCGTCGTCGGCTTCGCCCCCCTTTTCCTCCGTCCGTCCCGTATCGGTTCCTCAACGATTTTCCCGTCGCCGGGAGATGACGCAGGAGGCTCGGGCGCTTGTGGCGGGGGGAAAAACTCACGGGGGTGGGGTCTTTCGCGGGGTTGCAGCCTCAAACTTTCCTCCCACCGCCCACCGGTGAGATCCCGCGGCTTGAACTAGTCACGATTTAGGTCGTCGAGTTTAGGCGCTGCGCGCGGGCGCATCACCCCCGGGTCGGTAATTTTTTTCTCCGAGTACGACTCGGCCGACTCTGGCGTAGCGAGCGGCCAGGGACCCGAAAGATGGCGATCCACGCCCGGTCGGGATGAAGCCAGAGGAAACTCTGGTGGAAGTCCGAAGCGCCTCTGACGTGCAAATCGATCGTCGGAACCGGGTGTAGGGGCGAAAGACCAATCGAGCCGTCTAGTAGCTGGTTCCCTCCGAAGTTTCCCTCAGGATAGCTGGCGTTCGATCGTCGCAATTCCATCCGGTAAAGCGAACGATTGGAGGCCCCGGGGCCGTTCACGGCCTCGACCTACTCTCGAACTCGGAACGGGTGGAACGGGTCGACTCTCCCGAATACGGAGCCGTCCCACCGCTCTGTCGTCGTCGTCGTCTCGGCGGCGGCGGCAGAAACGAATGCGAATGCCAAGTGGGCCACTTTTGGTAAGCAGAACTGGCGCTGTGGGATGAACCAAACGTCCGGCTAAGGTGCCTAACGCGACGCCCATGAGATCCCCGAAAGGGTGTCGGTCGATATAGACAGCAGGACGGTGGCCACGGAAGTCGGAATCCGCTAAGGAGTGTGTAACAACTCACCTGCCGAATCGACCGGCCCCGAAAATGGATGGCGCTGGAGCGACGGACCGATGCCGGACCGTCGCGGCGAGGAGCGCTTGCGCTGGAAAATTACAAACGATGCGCGCGCCTGACCGATGCCGCGACGAGTAGGAGGGCGCCGCGGTGAGCACGGAAGCCTAGGGCGCGAGCCCGGGTGGAGCCGACCGCGGGTGCAGATCTCGGTGGTAGTAGCAAATATTCGAACGAGACCTTCGAAGACCGAAGTGGAGAAGGGTTCCGTGCCAACGGCGGTCGAGCACGGGTCAGTCGGTCCTAAGACGCAGGCGAAAGTCTTCCCGAAAGGCGCCGGATCCGTAAGTCGCGCGCGAACACCGTAAACGCAACGAGCGGCCGACCTTCCGTCGAAAGGGAATCGGGTTAATATTCCCGAACCCGGACTCGGAGAGTGCCCGGGGGTGGCGGCGCTGCTGGCAGCGATGTCGGTGGCGTCTCGTCGCTTCTCGGGCGAAACCGCGGTGACGCAAGCGAGCCCGGAGACGTCGCCGAGAGCCCCGGGAAGAGTTCTCTCTTCTTCGTAAAGGACCGTGTCCGTGGAATCGGCTCGTCCGGAGATACGGAAAAGGTACCTGTAGAGCGCCGCGGCTCGGGCGGCGTCCGGTGCGCTTTCGGCGGCCCTGGAAAATCCGGGTCCGGTTTTCGCAGCTCTCGAGTCGGTCCGTACCCACCATCCGCAGCAGGTCTCCAAGGTGTACAGCCTCTCGTCGATGGCATCAATGTAGGTAAGGGAAGTCGGCAAAATGGATCCGTACCTTCGGAAGAAGGATTGGCTCCGAGGACCGGGTCGGTCGGGCCGTGCCCGCGCGAAGCGAGGAACCGGTACGGGGCTGTAGCGTTCGCTCCGTTCGCGCTTTGCGGCGCGGGTTCAAGGTGTCGTAGCGGTCCGTCGGCGTTGCGGCGTCGCGGTCGTGCGCGAGCTCGGGTGTGGGTGCGGGGTCGCAGGGTCGGGGGTAGGCGGTTTTCGGCGGTACGCGGCGGGCGGCGGTTTTCGGGTCGGGGCGACGGGCGCGCGCGTTCGCGTGCATGCGGCGGCTCTTCGCGGGGTCGTCGTCTCTGCGCGCGCGATGCGTCGTTCACGAACCCCGAGTCAACCCGTTCTTCGCCGCCCCTACGCTCGTCGTCTTCCGTTCCCTTCTCCGCTCCCCGTTTTCTTCGCCCGTTTCGCGCCTCGCGCGTCGTACTCGCTACGGGTTTCCGCTCGCGGCGCCACCCCGTCGCTACCGGCGCGTCGGCCGGCGAGCAAAACGGCTCCTCGCCCGGGTCTTCGTGGAGCGCCACGGCTTCCAGCCCCTCTTCGGGTAAGCGGCGCGTGTAGGCCTCTACCTGCGTTCGCGCGCAGGCGGCTCGCACGCGCGCCCGTCCCGCCCGTTGCTCAGCGTCTCTCTCGGCGTGGGGGCGTTCGTCCGGCAGCGAACGGTCGACTCGGAACTGGTACGGACCGGGGGAATCCGACTGTCTAATTAAAACAAAGCATCGTGTGGCCGGTCGACCCGTACAGACACGATGTGATTTCTGCCCAGTGCTCTGAATGTCAAAGTGAAGAAATTCAACCAAGCGCGGGTAAACGGCGGGAGTAACTATGACTCTCTTAAGGTAGCCAAATGCCTCGTCATCTAATGGCGGAGCTGCTGGTCCTTGAGGGGGGAATGGTGCTGGGCCTCCTCCTATAGGGTCCCGCCGGTAACAGCCCTCGGGCTGGCTAAGAGTCCAGACGTCGTCCGCAGACATAAAATGTGGGGTGCCCGTGCTTCCTAAATGCGCCGGCCATTGTGGGGTTGCCATCCCCCTCTGACTGTACACAATTGGTTGTTCTCGTATTAACATGCCTCGACACGCTCCCGCCTCGACCGGCGGTAACCAAAACTTTGTCCCTGTAGATCGGGAAGGTAATTCCCTCCGCTGGAGTTGTGCTGTATGCCCGCGCGCTTTCGGGAAATCAGCTGGACTCTCTGCCCATATGTATCAAGCACATCCTAACCAATGGAACGAGATCAAGAAACGGCGCGACGCCTCATATCGCTCGAATGCCCGCACCTACGTCAGATGGACGCCGGACGACCTCAGACGTATGGCTGCGTTAGAACGCGAGGCGACGTCCCTGCGCATTCATAACATCAATACGTACATCGGGTCCTGCATGGGTCGTAGCAGTGACCAGGTGAGCCACAGGCGACGTAAGAAGGACTACAAAGACCTTCTAAAATCGCCTGAGAGCTCCGCCCCCTGTCCTGGCTCTGCCAGCTCACAATCCCAAGCGGTTCTCGGCAACCCTGACCGCGTCCCTCCGCGTGCGGGGACCCCACCGGCTGGTCCGGTGGCCCCTGTACAAAGGACGTGCCGTATATGGTCCGGCCCCGAGATTAAAGTCCTAACATCTGCGCCGCCTGGCACCGCTGACGCTGACTTAGCCCCTCTCCTTCCCGGCCGTTCCCTCACTGCCATACGTTCCAAGAGGAAGCGCCTACCTAAGGTTGCTACTCTGGCCGGTGACACCGAGCCTGCGCCCCGAGAATCCCAGGATGAGGAGCCGGACACGGCGGAAGCCGAGCCCCCCGATGACGTTCAGCGGGATCCCTCCCGTGGCATCGTTGAGTACATCACCGGCCTCTTGCCTTTGATTTCCGATCCTCGTCTTCGGAACAAGGCCGAGTTGGCCCTCAGCGAGCCCGACGGGTTCTCCTCGTTATACTACGAAGTATTCCCTAAGAACAGGACCGCAAACAAACGCACAAAACCACCTATTAAAGCAGGAATCCGGCGGCGTCGCCACCAACGTACCGCCATTTATCGATTCCTCCAAAACCTCCATTCTAGAAGCCCGAAGTCGGTGGCCGA
>CAWVQA010001462.1:60000-75000 GCA_963932145.1 Acanthosepion lycidas | reverse complement strand
GCCTGCCTCGCAATCGTACGAGTGCGTAACGGCGCGAGTCCGTCGAATCGTTTCGATATGCCTAAGTGACACCGCGCGCGGAGAAGGCGGCTTTGCTTCGTTTGCCGTAGCCGGACGCGCGTCGTGCGCCTCGGCACTGCTCGTCGCAGCGGTACGTGTGGCTGGTGGCCGATGTTGTCGAATAAAATTCGAAAAATACAATTCGAAAACCGAATTGAAGCCATCAGTTGTCGTTCTAATGTCATTTCTATGCTCTTCGCACACTTTCCGTATCGGTTGGCATGAAATTTCTCCAAAAAAGCAAAGGTTGTTACACGAACAGGATTCAAGTGTCACACGTTGGGAGGAGCGTCGCCGGCCTTCGTCTGCCGTCGCCGGACGCGCGCCTCGGAAGCTCAGTGCGTAACCTGCGAGGAGGAGGAGCAGGAGTCCGTCGTCGTCGTCGTCGTCGTCGTCGAATCGTTTCGATGCCTCCTAAGTGATGCGTCGAAGGTGCCTGCTGCCTTCGTCTGCCGTAACCGGACGCGCGCTTGCGCCTGCCTGCCTGCCTGCCTGCCTGCCTGCCTGCCTGCCTCGCAATCGTACGAGTGCGTAACGGCGCGAGTCCGTCGAATCGTTTCGATATGCCTAAGTGACACCGCGCGCGGAGAAGGCGGCTTTGCTTCGTTTGCCGTAGCCGGACGCGCGTCGTGCGCCTCGGCACTGCTCGTCGCAGCGGTACGTGTGGCTGGTGGCCGATGTTGTCGAATAAAATTCGAAAAATACAATTCGAAAACCGAATTGAAGCCATCAGTTGTCGTTCTAATGTCATTTCTATGCTCTTCGCACACTTTCCGTATCGGTTGGCATGAAATTTCTCCAAAAAAGCAAAGGTTGTTACACGAACAGGATTCAAGTGTCACACGTTGGGAGGAGCGTCGCCGGCCTTCGTCTGCCGTCGCCGGACGCGCGCCTCGGAAGCTCAGTGCGTAACCTGCGAGGAGGAGGAGCAGGAGTCCGTCGTCGTCGTCGTCGTCGAATCGTTTCGATGCCTCCTAAGTGATGCGTCGAAGGTGCCTGCTGCCTTCGTCTGCCGTAACCGGACGCGCGCTTGCGCCTGCCTGCCTGCCTGCCTGCCTGCCTGCCTGCCTCGCAATCGTACGAGTGCGTAACGGCGCGAGTCCGTCGAATCGTTTCGATATGCCTAAGTGACACCGCGCGCGGAGAAGGCGGCTTTGCTTCGTTTGCCGTAGCCGGACGCGCGTCGTGCGCCTCGGCACTGCTCGTCGCAGCGGTACGTGTGGCTGGTGGCCGATGTTGTCGAATAAAATTCGAAAAATACAATTCGAAAACCGAATTGAAGCCATCAGTTGTCGTTCTAATGTCATTTCTATGCTCTTCGCACACTTTCCGTATCGGTTGGCATGAAATTTCTCCAAAAAAGCAAAGGTTGTTACACGAACAGGATTCAAGTGTCACACGTTGGGAGGAGCGTCGCCGGCCTTCGTCTGCCGTCGCCGGACGCGCGCCTCGGAAGCTCAGTGCGTAACCTGCGAGGAGGAGGAGCAGGAGTCCGTCGTCGTCGTCGTCGTCGTCGTCGAATCGTTTCGATGCCTCCTAAGTGATGCGTCGAAGGTGCCTGCTGCCTTCGTCTGCCGTAACCGGACGCGCGCTTGCGCCTGCCTGCCTGCCTGCCTGCCTGCCTGCCTGCCTGCCTCGCAATCGTACGAGTGCGTAACGGCGCGAGTCCGTCGAATCGTTTCGATATGCCTAAGTGACACCGCGCGCGGAGAAGGCGGCTTTGCTTCGTTTGCCGTAGCCGGACGCGCGTCGTGCGCCTCGGCACTGCTCGTCGCAGCGGTACGTGTGGCTGGTGGCCGATGTTGTCGAATAAAATTCGAAAAATACAATTCGAAAACCGAATTGAAGCCATCAGTTGTCGTTCTAATGTCATTTCTATGCTCTTCGCACACTTTCCGTATCGGTTGGCATGAAATTTCTCCAAAAAAGCAAAGGTTGTTACACGAACAGGATTCAAGTGTCACACGTTGGGAGGAGCGTCGCCGGCCTTCGTCTGCCGTCGCCGGACGCGCGCCTCGGAAGCTCAGTGCGTAACCTGCGAGGAGGAGGAGCAGGAGTCCGTCGTCGTCGTCATCGTCGAATCGTTTCGATGCCTCCTAAGTGATGCGTCGAAGGTGCCTGCTGCCTTCGTCTGCCGTAACCGGACGCGCGCTTGCGCCTGCCTGCCTGCCTGCCTGCCTGCCTGCCTGCCTGCCTCGCAATCGTACGAGTGCGTAACGGCGCGAGTCCGTCGAATCGTTTCGATATGCCTAAGTGACACCGCGCGCGGAGAAGGCGGCTTTGCTTCGTTTGCCGTAGCCGGACGCGCGTCGTGCGCCTCGGCACTGCTCGTCGCAGCGGTACGTGTGGCTGGTGGCCGATGTTGTCGAATAAAATTCGAAAAATACAATTCGAAAACCGAATTGAAGCCATCAGTTGTCGTTCTAATGTCATTTCTATGCTCTTCGCACACTTTCCGTATCGGTTGGCATGAAATTTCTCCAAAAAAGCAAAGGTTGTTACACGAACAGGATTCAAGTGTCACACGTTGGGAGGAGCGTCGCCGGCCTTCGTCTGCCGTCGCCGGACGCGCGCCTCGGAAGCTCAGTGCGTAACCTGCGAGGAGGAGGAGCAGGAGTCCGTCGTCGTCGTCGTCGTCGAATCGTTTCGATGCCTCCTAAGTGATGCGTCGAAGGTGCCTGCTGCCTTCGTCTGCCGTAACCGGACGCGCGCTTGCGCCTGCCTGCCTGCCTGCCTGCCTGCCTGCCTGCCTGCCTCGCAATCGTACGAGTGCGTAACGGCGCGAGTCCGTCGAATCGTTTCGATATGCCTAAGTGACACCGCGCGCGGAGAAGGCGGCTTTGCTTCGTTTGCCGTAGCCGGACGCGCGTCGTGCGCCTCGGCACTGCTCGTCGCAGCGGTACGTGTGGCTGGTGGCCGATGTTGTCGAATAAAATTCGAAAAATACAATTCGAAAACCGAATTGAAGCCATCAGTTGTCGTTCTAATGTCATTTCTATGCTCTTCGCACACTTTCCGTATCGGTTGGCATGAAATTTCTCCAAAAAAGCAAAGGTTGTTACACGAACAGGATTCAAGTGTCACACGTTGGGAGGAGCGTCGCCGGCCTTCGTCTGCCGTCGCCGGACGCGCGCCTCGGAAGCTCAGTGCGTAACCTGCGAGGAGGAGGAGCAGGAGTCCGTCGTCGTCGTCGTCGTCGAATCGTTTCGATGCCTCCTAAGTGATGCGTCGAAGGTGCCTGCTGCCTTCGTCTGCCGTAACCGGACGCGCGCTTGCGCCTGCCTGCCTGCCTGCCTGCCTGCCTGCCTCGCAATCGTACGAGTGCGTAACGGCGCGAGTCCGTCGAATCGTTTCGATATGCCTAAGTGACACCGCGCGCGGAGAAGGCGGCTTTGCTTCGTTTGCCGTAGCCGGACGCGCGTCGTGCGCCTCGGCACTGCTCGTCGCAGCGGTACGTGTGGCTGGTGGCCGATGTTGTCGAATAAAATTCGAAAAATACAATTCGAAAACCGAATTGAAGCCATCAGTTGTCGTTCTAATGTCATTTCTATGCTCTTCGCACACTTTCCGTATCGGTTGGCATGAAATTTCTCCAAAAAAGCAAAGGTTGTTACACGAACAGGATTCAAGTGTCACACGTTGGGAGGAGCGTCGCCGGCCTTCGTCTGCCGTCGCCGGACGCGCGCCTCGGAAGCTCAGTGCGTAACCTGCGAGGAGGAGGAGCAGGAGTCCGTCGTCGTCGTCGTCGTCGAATCGTTTCGATGCCTCCTAAGTGATGCGTCGAAGGTGCCTGCTGCCTTCGTCTGCCGTAACCGGACGCGCGCTTGCGCCTGCCTGCCTGCCTGCCTGCCTGCCTGCCTGCCTGCCTCGCAATCGTACGAGTGCGTAACGGCGCGAGTCCGTCGAATCGTTTCGATATGCCTAAGTGACACCGCGCGCGGAGAAGGCGGCTTTGCTTCGTTTGCCGTAGCCGGACGCGCGTCGTGCGCCTCGGCACTGCTCGTCGCAGCGGTACGTGTGGCTGGTGGCCGATGTTGTCGAATAAAATTCGAAAAATACAATTCGAAAACCGAATTGAAGCCATCAGTTGTCGTTCTAATGTCATTTCTATGCTCTTCGCACACTTTCCGTATCGGTTGGCATGAAATTTCTCCAAAAAAGCAAAGGTTGTTACACGAACAGGATTCAAGTGTCACACGTTGGGAGGAGCGTCGCCGGCCTTCGTCTGCCGTCGCCGGACGCGCGCCTCGGAAGCTCAGTGCGTAACCTGCGAGGAGGAGGAGCAGGAGTCCGTCGTCGTCGTCGTCGTCGTCGTCGAATCGTTTCGATGCCTCCTAAGTGATGCGTCGAAGGTGCCTGCTGCCTTCGTCTGCCGTAACCGGACGCGCGCTTGCGCCTGCCTGCCTGCCTGCCTGCCTGCCTCGCAATCGTACGAGTGCGTAACGGCGCGAGTCCGTCGAATCGTTTCGATATGCCTAAGTGACACCGCGCGCGGAGAAGGCGGCTTTGCTTCGTTTGCCGTAGCCGGACGCGCGTCGTGCGCCTCGGCACTGCTCGTCGCAGCGGTACGTGTGGCTGGTGGCCGATGTTGTCGAATAAAATTCGAAAAATACAATTCGAAAACCGAATTGAAGCCATCAGTTGTCGTTCTAATGTCATTTCTATGCTCTTCGCACACTTTCCGTATCGGTTGGCATGAAATTTCTCCAAAAAAGCAAAGGTTGTTACACGAACAGGATTCAAGTGTCACACGTTGGGAGGAGCGTCGCCGGCCTTCGTCTGCCGTCGCCGGACGCGCGCCTCGGAAGCTCAGTGCGTAACCTGCGAGGAGGAGGAGCAGGAGTCCGTCGTCGTCGTCGTCGTCGAATCGTTTCGATGCCTCCTAAGTGATGCGTCGAAGGTGCCTGCTGCCTTCGTCTGCCGTAACCGGACGCGCGCTTGCGCCTGCCTGCCTGCCTGCCTGCCTGCCTGCCTGCCTGCCTCGCAATCGTACGAGTGCGTAACGGCGCGAGTCCGTCGAATCGTTTCGATATGCCTAAGTGACACCGCGCGCGGAGAAGGCGGCTTTGCTTCGTTTGCCGTAGCCGGACGCGCGTCGTGCGCCTCGGCACTGCTCGTCGCAGCGGTACGTGTGGCTGGTGGCCGATGTTGTCGAATAAAATTCGAAAAATACAATTCGAAAACCGAATTGAAGCCATCAGTTGTCGTTCTAATGTCATTTCTATGCTCTTCGCACACTTTCCGTATCGGTTGGCATGAAATTTCTCCAAAAAAGCAAAGGTTGTTACACGAACAGGATTCAAGTGTCACACGTTGGGAGGAGCGTCGCCGGCCTTCGTCTGCCGTCGCCGGACGCGCGCCTCGGAAGCTCAGTGCGTAACCTGCGAGGAGGAGGAGCAGGAGTCCGTCGTCGTCGTCGTCGTCGTCGTCGAATCGTTTCGATGCCTCCTAAGTGATGCGTCGAAGGTGCCTGCTGCCTTCGTCTGCCGTAACCGGACGCGCGCTTGCGCCTGCCTGCCTGCCTGCCTGCCTGCCTGCCTGCCTGCCTCGCAATCGTACGAGTGCGTAACGGCGCGAGTCCGTCGAATCGTTTCGATATGCCTAAGTGACACCGCGCGCGAAGGCCTTGCTTCGTTTGCCGTAGCCGGACTCGCGTAATGCGCCTTAGAATGTATGTGCGTCCGTCCGTCCGTCCGTCCGTCCGTCGAGTCGTTAAATTCGTCGAAGGCCTTCCCTCGCTTGCCGTAGCCGCCGCCGGACTGCCGTAATGCTAAGTTCGTCGAAGTCCATCGTTTGCCGTAGCCGGACGCGCGTGGCTCGGCTCGTCGGACCAATCTCTTTGACAAGTGCCAACTTTCGACATTTCTCGAAAAAATTCAAAAAATAAAATTTGAAAAACCAAATTAAACCCATCAATTGTTATTCTAATGTTGTTTCTATGCTTTTCACATAGTCTCTGTATTGATTAGTATGAAATTTTTAAAAAAAGCAAAGCTTGTTACACGAATAGGTTTCAAAGTATAAGTTGGTAGGAAGAGCTCGCTTGTTCGGTTAGCGTCGCGGAGACGGCAATTTGCGCCTCGCGTCGGCTTAGGCCTCAGCCTTTCGCTGCCGCGCGTGTTCTATGTGCTTTCTCTCGCTTTTGCCTTAACTTTCGCTGATCTGTTTGCTCTTCTTGCCACCGCGGCGGTCCTCACCGTCATCGTGCCGTCGAAGCCGTTTTCGCCTTTGCCGGCATTCCTTCGGAGTAGGAAGCGTATTCGCACCAGCTTCCCAGGAGAACGACTACTCTCGCGATTAGCGTTCTCTACGAACAACTGTTCGAATACTCTGCTCCAGGACAAACCACTTGGCTCGCTCCCTCGCCGCATCTGCCTGCTTCAGATGTAACCCTTTATCGCTTGCCGTATGTCGTGGGGGGTATCCATCGTGACACGGCGGGCAGATGTTAGGGGACAGTGCTGCCAACACTCGCACGTCGTCTTTTTGTTCCATTTCTTCGCGTACCGCATTCCCTACCGAAGAATCTTTCGACAACGTCTTCTTCCGTTCGCCGGTAGATGGCACTAAGGTCGGATATTTGATCCGTGAACGCGTTCGCATGGCCATCAGCATCAGCAGCCGCCGCCTTTGACACCGCCGCCGCCGCCCCCTCCGCAGCTGAATCATCGCGTTTCCTGACGGTACGTTTGTGCGCGTGCGTTTCACCGGTTGGCCGCCGTATTTGTGGTTTCTTCTAGTGCCGGCTACGTCGAATCACTCGCCACCGCCGCCGCCGCCGCCGCAGCCGTTACACACTCGTCGATGATGAAGTTGTAGTCTTCGTGGTCGGTGTCGTCCGTTGCTTTTGTCTGGTCCCGTGCTAGTCGATGATTTGTCGTTTGCCGTCCGCATTTCCAGTCGTGCATGTCCAAACCCGGAGGTCATTTCGGTCGACGGAGACATGTCGTGGAGTATTCCTCGCGTCCCGTCCAAGCGCTCCCTTCAGTGATTGATACTTGCGTCGAAAGTCCTTGCGACTCGGTGCTCGAATCGGACTCGTTCGTTTGTAATGCGATCAGGAATGAGGGTTGTTCGAAAGCGCTGTTGTGTGTGTGTGTGTGTTTGAGTGTGCGCACGCGCGTGCGACATCTCCATCGTTAGCCCGCCGCCTTCCAGGTTGTCGTTTCGTCGGTCACGAATCGAATCGCCGCCGCCGCCGCCGCCGAGAGCTGTTCTTCCCCGCGTGTCTTGGCCGCTTTCTTACGCGTCGGGAAAACAGATTGACGGACCGTGTACGCGTCGCGAAGATCTGTCCACCTCTATCCGCGATGACACCGCCGACCCGCGGCTCCGTCAGGGCAGTAGCTCGTTCGTTGCGACAGACACCGGGAAGCTGCTGCCGCCGCTGCTGGTTTGGGTGGGGGACACGCCGGGACGTCGAATGTTTCTTCGTCCGTCTTCCGCCGCCGCCGCCTTCGCAGTTTCCTGCCAAACTTTCGGTCCGCTACTAACGTGTCTATTCTCCACGCAATTCTCGGACGTCCAGTCACCGTCTCGGCGCAGTCGAACGTTCTGGGTGTCGCCCGCCTTCTTCAACCGACCGCCTTCTCGTTGTAGTCGTCGTCGTCGTCGTGCTCGGAAGCAGCCTTTTGTCTACCACCGTCTGGCTCGTCTCCGTCGCGAGACACGCGGCTACTGCTCGTCGGTTAAATGGCGATCTCCTCCCGGAACGCTCGCTCGCTCGACCGGTGCCGGCGAACGATTTCGTTTCCGTTCGTCACTCGATCCTTCGGTTTCGGTGGAACTGTCGTCGTCGTCGTCGTCGTTGCGCCTCCTCCTCCTCCTCCCACACGACACAGCCTTCTCGCCTCTCCTTCGGCTTTCGAAAGACTTCGCGTCTCTCACGCCGGCGCCGCGTGTCGACGATGCGAAAAACTTGAAAGCGCCGTAAAAGAAACGTCTTTTTAACGATCAAAGCCGGGAGGTACGCCGCCGCCGCCGCCGCCGCCGGCCCTGCTACTGCACGTGATGGTGTCGTAAAAGACTCGCTTCTTCCTTCTTACGCACGCCAAACTTGCCGCCGAAGAAAGCAGGAAAGCGAGGCGTCGGTTGCGCCGCCGCCGCCTCCCGACAAGCGTTCGTCTTCGTCGTTGCCGCCGTTGACGAGCCGAACGCGAGCACGCAAAAAAAGAACGATACCTGGTTGATCCTGCCAGTAGTCATATGCTTGTCTCAAAGCTTAAGCCATGCAAGTGTAAGTTCACGCCACGCATTAGAACGGGCGAAACCGCGAATGGCTCAGGAACCGGACCTAATCCTCGGGACCGTAATCCTCCTCGGAGGCGATGGATAACTGTGGCAATTCTAGAGCTAATACATGTGACACAGGCCGCGATCGGTCGGCGCGTCGTCGTCGCCTGCGTGCCGTCACGCGCGTGGGCACCCGCGTCGACCGTTACGGGTCGCGGCGCTACATATTAGACTGAGACCGATGCGCGTCATTCCGTCCTCTCGTCGTGGTCGCCGTCGTCGTGGTCGTCGTCTTGTTCCCTCTGGGTGAGCGGCGGCCGTCGGGCGGCGTTTCGCGGCGGGGCCAAAGGGCGGCGCGCTCCGCTTTGGTGACTCTGGATAACTCACTGGTCGATCGCACTGGCTTTCACGCCTGGCGACGGGTCTCTCGAGGGTCCGCCCTATCAACTGTCGACGGTCGGTTAAGTGCCTACCGTGGTTACTACGGGTAACGGGGAATCGGGGTTCGATTCCGGAGAGGGAGCATGCGAAACGGCTACCACATCCAAGGAAGGCAGCAGGCGCGCAAATTACCCACTCCCGGCACGGGGAGGTAGTGACGAAAAATAACGACGCGGGACTCTGTCGAGGCCCCGCGATCGGAATGAGTACACTTCAAATCCGTTAACGAGGACCAACCGGAGGGCAAGTCTGGTGCCAGCAGCCGCGGTAATTCCAGCTCCGGTAGCGTATATTAAAGTTGTTGCGGTTAAAAAGCTCGTAGTCCGAACTCGGGTTCGTGGTCGCGTTCGCGGCCCCGGGGCGGCGGCGCCATCGTCCGTCGTTGACTTTGGTCGTCCGTGCGCATTCCCGGCCCTTTCCGCCGGTGTCAACCGCTTGCACATCCGCCACGCGGTCCTGCCGGCGAAGTTACGCGGGGGAGTAGCAGGTGTCTTTCCGACGGGTTTGCCGCGGAGGTTGCGTGGGGGGAGTCCAGCGAGCGTCGCCGTCTGCGGTGCAGCGGCGCCCGGGGTTTTCGTTCCGTTTCGGCGCGCGGCGCGGTCTAAAGGCGGTTGCGGTCAAGCGCGGCGTTTCGCTTTTCCCCAACCCCCCTGTCGGCGGCGGCCAGCGGCGTTCACTCGTCGTCTGCGTCGCCGTCGTCGCCTAAAGGGGGGGCGGGTGGGCGTGCGTCGCGTCGCCTCCGTCTCGCGTTGTCGCCCGCGGGCGGGACGCTTTTCCCTGCCGCTGTTTAACTTCCGCGCGGTGGCCTCCTCTTCCCTCTCGTCCTCCAGTCTTCCCTCGGGCCCTGCTCTACCTACCTCCGCGTCTAATCTTCGCGTCCGTTTTGCGCGCGTGCGCGGTCGGCGGTTTCTCCTCCAAGGGTGCTCTTGACCGAGTGTCCGCGGCGGCCGGTACGTTCACTTTGAAAAAATTAGAGTGCTCAGAGCGGGCTGTTCAAGCTTGCATACGATAAGCATGGAATGATGGAAGAGGGCCTCGTCTACGTCTGTCGGTCTCCGTCTACGGCGAGGCAATGATCGAAGGGAGCGGTCGGGGCCACTCGTATTGCGACGTTAGAGGTGAAATTCTTGGATCGTCGCAAGACGAACTGCAGCGATGGCGTGTGGCAAGCACGTTTTCCTCGATCAAGAGCGAAAGTCGGAGGTTCGAAGACGATCAGATACCGTCGTAGTTCCGACCGTAAACGATGCCGACCGGCGATCCGCCGGCGTTCGCTTCCATGACCCGGCGGGTAGCCTGCGGGAAACCAGAGTTCGGTTCCGGGGGGAGTATGGTTGCAAAGCTGAAACTTAAAGGAATTGACGGAAGGGCACCACCAGGAGTGGAGCCTGCGGCTTAATTTGACTCAACACGGGAAAACTCACCCGGTCCGGACACCGGTAGGATTGACAGATCGATAGCTCTTTCTCGATTCGGTGGGTGGTGGTGCATGGCCGTTCTTAGTTGGTGGAGCGATCCGTCTGGTTGATTCCGATAACGAACGAGACTCCGGCCTGCTAACTAGTGCGCCGATGTGTGTGTTTATTCAACGGCGGGCTCGGCGTTCATCGCAGCGCCCGGGTCCGGGTCGGTTTTCTCACGCACTTCTTAGAGGGACGGGTGGCAGAAAGCCACACGAGGCGGAGCGATAACAGGTCTGTGATGCCCTTAGATGTCCGGGGCCGCACGCGCGCTACACTGGAGGTATCAGCGGGGACTTCGCCCCGGCCCGAGAGGGTCGGGAAACCTCTTAACCACCTCCCGTGATAGGGATCGGGGCCTGTAACCAACCCCGTGAACGAGGAATTCCCGGTAGGCGCGGGTCAACAGCCCGCGTCGATCACGTCCCTGCCCTTTGTACACACCGCCCGTCGCTACTACCGATCGAACGGTCCGGTGAGGTCCTCGGATCTGGCCGACGACGCCGCCGGGCAGCGTGCACGTGGCGCAGCGGCGGCGGTTTTGCCGCCGTCGTTTCCCGCGCGTGTCGTACTCGCCTCGGCGTTCGATGCCTGGAGAAGACGACCGAACCCGATCGTTTAGAGGAAGTAAAAGTCGTAACAAGGTTTCCGTAGGTGAACCTGCGGAAGGATCATTATCGATGACATGCGTCGTCTTCGCTGTTTTGCTTGCTTTCTTTTTCGAAACGCCGACGGGTCGCTCTCTGTTCTCCCCGCCGTCTCCGGGAGACTACTCGTCGGTCGGGACTCGTAGCGTGCGTGTACCGCCGTCAGGAGTGCTTGGTCGGTCGCGGGAAGCACGTTATTAGTCGGCGAAAAACGTAGGGCAGTTTACGCTCGTTCCGCGGCAGCTGCAGCAGGCCGCCGAATTGGCCGCGCCACCGTCGCATGGACGGCCCGCCTCCTTGCGTCTGTTTGCTGCTTCTGCTGCTTGCTGCTCCTAACTACTCGTCCGACGCAAATATCCTCTGCTCTCTGCGCGAGATGGGCGCCCGTCTCGAGCCGTATTACGTCCAGCCACTCCGTTTTCATGTGCCGCCGCTTCTACGTCCCCGCCCTGTGAGTGGAGGTCGAGTACGGTTAGACGTGCACGCGATTCGAGGGGCCGCCACTGCCAGCCACGATCGCGAGACGGATGCCGCCGCCACGCGTCCGTCTGCCGCCTAAGTCGACGTGGTGACGTGTCCGGTCCACACCGCCGTCAATGTCCTCGACAAAATTGTGGTAGTTGCCGAGGTGCCAGTCTGCTGTGGACTAGTACCGCTTCGGTCGCGCGCGCGGGCGCAACGTCTCGGCCTCCTTGCTCCTCTTTCTCGCACACATTTTTAAACTTGCCGCAAAAATAAATAAATAAAACAAACAAAAAACCCTGGACGGGGGATCACTCGGCTCGTCCGTCGATGAAGAGCGCGGCCAGCCGCGAGAACTGATGCGAATTGCAGGACTCAGTGAACATCGACACCTCGAACGCACATTGCGGCCTCGAGATCCCTTGTCTCGGGGCCCCGTCCGGTCGAGAGGCGGAAAATGGCATGTCTTCTCGCTCGATAAAGTGGAGAGGCATCTCACCGTCCCCCGCGTCTTTCTTTCTTTCCGGAAAGAATTGCCTTTTCTCGCGCGGAGGAAACCGGGACGTCGCAGGAGGGTCTCCTCTTCCTACCTTCGTCTCCCGCTTGCAGACCGCGGGGTCGCTTCCGTTACGACCGCGAGCAGTCGTTGATTGCAAGACGATGACTTACGACCAACGCGGAGTTGCGGGGCAGCATCGTTTCGCTCTCGGAGGTCGAAATACAAACCTTGGGCGTCTCGAAGCCAGTCTCTGCCGCCGCCGCCGCCGCCGACGCACAACGCCGTCTTTTGTGCATGGTCGCGTCGTTTTTGTTTTTCTTGCATCACAAAACGCAAAAAACACCGCCGCCCTCGGCTCGGACGAGACGACCCGCTGAACTTAAGCATATCGCTAAGCGGAGGAAAAGAAACCAACCGGGATTCCCTTAGTAACGGCGAGTGAACCGGGAGAAGCCCAACGCCGAATCCCGTCGCAAGTAAACGGCTTCGGGACGTGTGGCGCATGGGTCGAAGGCAGCCGCTCGTTTTCGTCTCGCGTAGTTCGGAGTTCCCTCGATCGGGGCCGCCCGCGGCGGGTGCCAGGCCCATTCGGTGCGGACGGCGAGCGACGGCCTTCGATCCGAGAGTCGGGTTGCTTGGGAACGCAGCCCAAATCGGGTGGTAAGCTCCATCCAAGGCTAAATACCGGGACGAGTCCGATAGTCGACAAGTACCGTGAGGGAAAGTTGAAAAGAACTTTGGAGAGAGAGTTCAAGAGAACGTGAAACCGCCCAGGGGTAAACGGGTGGGACCGCTCACCGCGATCGCGGGGGGACTCAGTCCGGTGCTGCCGAACGTGGCCCAAACTCGATTTGGTTGCTTGCTCGGGCATTTTTGTCCGGGCGGCGGCGCCCATCACAGGCCGGCGCGGACGTCGTTCCGGGGGTCACCGGCGGGGGTGTGTCGCTGTCTTGTTGGCTCTGCCTGCAAACTCGTCCCCCTCGTCGCCCACCGGATTCTGCTTTTGCGCTCGCGTCGCCGACGGGAGAGACGGGCCGCGGGGAACGAGGAGAGCGCGGCGGTCGCCGCTGTCGCTGCTGCCGCCGCTGTGGCGGCGATTCGCGTCGCTGCTGCTGCTGCTGCCGCCGTGGCCGCCGTCGCTGCCGTCGTGGCTCCTCCTCTCCATTCCTCGCGATCACCCGCACCTCTTCTTCGCTCGGCATCATATGGCGCGGGCGCTTCGGCGCGACGCTCACATCCGCACGGCCGGCACCGGACGCACTTCCCCTCCGGTCCGTCGTCGCGACCCGTTCCCGGCGTGCAGGTCGACGCGCGGTGTCCGTAGGCGGAAGTCGCACTCTAAACTCCACCCTCCCCCACCTCGGGGGGCGGCGGAGGCGTCTTCTGTCGGGCCCGCGAGCGTACTGCCCCCTTCTGCCGGGGACGGAGGAAACGAAAACGCGATCCGTTACACGTGGCGAACCGGTTTCTTCCCGTCGGACGATCCGCGCGGCGCTTCGCGCGCTCCTCGGCGCCCCACCGTCTCGGGCGCGCGCGGGACAGTGTTCGCGGGAGCCTCGAAGCCGGCGCGGCCGCGCCGATTCCCGTGCCGGCGCGCGACGTCGTCTCGTCGCGTCGTCTTCTCCGCGTCCGGACGTCAAAAATCTGGGCGCGCGGGAGGGCACTGCCGGCGCGGTAGGTCGGCGTCACGCTCTGTGCCGCCCGTCACCTCGGGTCCGCGACGTGCATCGGCAACCCACCCGACCCGTCTTGAAACACGGACCGAGGAGTCCTGGCCGTTCGCGAGTCGTAGGGGCCACGAAGAACCCCGAAGGCGCAGCGAAAGCGAGAGAGCGCGTGGGAGGGCACCGGTTCCGGGAGAGGTGTCGCGGCGAAAGCGGTTCCGGCGGGGAGTTTCTCGCTTCCTTCCGCCTGCCTAGCCGTGCCCGATTCCGCCGGCGCTTGCCGTCTTCGTCCCGTCGTCGGCTTCGCCCCCCTTTTCCTCCGTCCGTCCCGTATCGGTTCCTCAACGATTTTCCCGTCGCCGGGAGATGACGCAGGAGGCTCGGGCGCTTGTGGCGGGGGGAAAAACTCACGGGGGTGGGGTCTTTCGCGGGGTTGCAGCCTCAAACTTTCCTCCCACCGCCCACCGGTGAGATCCCGCGGCTTGAACTAGTCACGATTTAGGTCGTCGAGTTTAGGCGCTGCGCGCGGGCGCATCACCCCCGGGTCGGTAATTTTTTTCTCCGAGTACGACTCGGCCGACTCTGGCGTAGCGAGCGGCCAGGGACCCGAAAGATGGCGATCCACGCCCGGTCGGGATGAAGCCAGAGGAAACTCTGGTGGAAGTCCGAAGCGCCTCTGACGTGCAAATCGATCGTCGGAACCGGGTGTAGGGGCGAAAGACCAATCGAGCCGTCTAGTAGCTGGTTCCCTCCGAAGTTTCCCTCAGGATAGCTGGCGTTCGATCGTCGCAATTCCATCCGGTAAAGCGAACGATTGGAGGCCCCGGGGCCGTTCACGGCCTCGACCTACTCTCGAACTCGGAACGGGTGGAACGGGTCGACTCTCCCGAATACGGAGCCGTCCCACCGCTCTGTCGTCGTCGTCGTCTCGGCGGCGGCGGCGGCGGCAGAAACGAATGCGAATGCCAAGTGGGCCACTTTTGGTAAGCAGAACTGGCGCTGTGGGATGAACCAAACGTCCGGCTAAGGTGCCTAACGCGACGCCCATGAGATCCCCGAAAGGGTGTCGGTCGATATAGACAGCAGGACGGTGGCCACGGAAGTCGGAATCCGCTAAGGAGTGTGTAACAACTCACCTGCCGAATCGACCGGCCCCGAAAATGGATGGCGCTGGAGCGACGGACCGATGCCGGACCGTCGCGGCGAGGAGCGCTTGCGCTGGAATTACGCGCGCCTGACCGATGCCGCGACGAGTAGGAGGGCGCCGCGGTGAGCACGGAAGCCTAGGGCGCGAGCCCGGGTGGAGCCGACCGCGGGTGCAGATCTCGGTGGTAGTAGCAAATATTCGAACGAGACCTTCGAAGACCGAAGTGGAGAAGGGTTCCGTGCCAACGGCGGTCGAGCACGGGTCAGTCGGTCCTAAGACGCAGGCGAAAGTCTTCCCGAAAGGCGCCGGATCCGTAAGTCGCGCGCGAACACCGTAAACGCAACGAGCGGCCGGCCTTCCGTCGAAAGGGAATCGGGTTAATATTCCC
>CAWVQA010001462.1:40000-55000 GCA_963932145.1 Acanthosepion lycidas | reverse complement strand
TTCCGTATCGGTTGGCATGAAATTTCTCCAAAAAAGCAAAGGTTGTTACACGAACAGGATTCAAGTGTCACACGTTGGGAGGAGCGTCGCCGGCCTTCGTCTGCCGTCGCCGGACGCGCGCCTCGGAAGCTCAGTGCGTAACCTGCGAGGAGGAGGAGCAGGAGTCCGTCGTCGTCGTCGTCGTCGAATCGTTTCGATGCCTCCTAAGTGATGCGTCGAAGGTGCCTGCTGCCTTCGTCTGCCGTAACCGGACGCGCGCTTGCGCCTGCCTGCCTGCCTGCCTGCCTGCCTGCCTGCCTGCCTCGCAATCGTACGAGTGCGTAACGGCGCGAGTCCGTCGAATCGTTTCGATATGCCTAAGTGACACCGCGCGCGGAGAAGGCGGCTTTGCTTCGTTTGCCGTAGCCGGACGCGCGTCGTGCGCCTCGGCACTGCTCGTCGCAGCGGTACGTGTGGCTGGTGGCCGATGTTGTCGAATAAAATTCGAAAAATACAATTCGAAAACCGAATTGAAGCCATCAGTTGTCGTTCTAATGTCATTTCTATGCTCTTCGCACACTTTCTCCGTATCGGTTGGCATGAAATTTCTCCAAAAAAGCAAAGGTTGTTACACGAACAGGATTCAAGTGTCACACGTTGGGAGGAGCGTCGCCGGCCTTCGTCTGCCGTCGCCGGACGCGCGCCTCGGAAGCTCAGTGCGTAACCTGCGAGGAGGAGGAGCAGGAGTCCGTCGTCGTCGTCGTCGTCGAATCGTTTCGATGCCTCCTAAGTGATGCGTCGAAGGTGCCTGCTGCCTTCGTCTGCCGTAACCGGACGCGCGCTTGCGCCTGCCTGCCTGCCTGCCTGCCTGCCTGCCTGCCTGCCTCGCAATCGTACGAGTGCGTAACGGCGCGAGTCCGTCGAATCGTTTCGATATGCCTAAGTGACACCGCGCGCGGAGAAGGCGGCTTTGCTTCGTTTGCCGTAGCCGGACGCGCGTCGTGCGCCTCGGCACTGCTCGTCGCAGCGGTACGTGTGGCTGGTGGCCGATGTTGTCGAATAAAATTCGAAAAATACAATTCGAAAACCGAATTGAAGCCATCAGTTGTCGTTCTAATGTCATTTCTATGCTCTTCGCACACTTTCCGTATCGGTTGGCATGAAATTTCTCCAAAAAAGCAAAGGTTGTTACACGAACAGGATTCAAGTGTCACACGTTGGGAGGAGCGTCGCCGGCCTTCGTCTGCCGTCGCCGGACGCGCGCCTCGGAAGCTCAGTGCGTAACCTGCGAGGAGGAGGAGCAGGAGTCCGTCGTCGTCGTCGTCGTCGAATCGTTTCGATGCCTCCTAAGTGATGCGTCGAAGGTGCCTGCTGCCTTCGTCTGCCGTAACCGGACGCGCGCTTGCGCCTGCCTGCCTGCCTGCCTGCCTGCCTGCCTGCCTGCCTCGCAATCGTACGAGTGCGTAACGGCGCGAGTCCGTCGAATCGTTTCGATATGCCTAAGTGACACCGCGCGCGGAGAAGGCGGCTTTGCTTCGTTTGCCGTAGCCGGACGCGCGTCGTGCGCCTCGGCACTGCTCGTCGCAGCGGTACGTGTGGCTGGTGGCCGATGTTGTCGAATAAAATTCGAAAAATACAATTCGAAAACCGAATTGAAGCCATCAGTTGTCGTTCTAATGTCATTTCTATGCTCTTCGCACACTTTCCGTATCGGTTGGCATGAAATTTCTCCAAAAAAGCAAAGGTTGTTACACGAACAGGATTCAAGTGTCACACGTTGGGAGGAGCGTCGCCGGCCTTCGTCTGCCGTCGCCGGACGCGCGCCTCGGAAGCTCAGTGCGTAACCTGCGAGGAGGAGGAGCAGGAGTCCGTCGTCGTCGTCGTCGTCGAATCGTTTCGATGCCTCCTAAGTGATGCGTCGAAGGTGCCTGCTGCCTTCGTCTGCCGTAACCGGACGCGCGCTTGCGCCTGCCTGCCTGCCTGCCTGCCTGCCTGCCTGCCTGCCTCGCAATCGTACGAGTGCGTAACGGCGCGAGTCCGTCGAATCGTTTCGATATGCCTAAGTGACACCGCGCGCGGAGAAGGCGGCTTTGCTTCGTTTGCCGTAGCCGGACGCGCGTCGTGCGCCTCGGCACTGCTCGTCGCAGCGGTACGTGTGGCTGGTGGCCGATGTTGTCGAATAAAATTCGAAAAATACAATTCGAAAACCGAATTGAAGCCATCAGTTGTCGTTCTAATGTCATTTCTATGCTCTTCGCACACTTTCCGTATCGGTTGGCATGAAATTTCTCCAAAAAAGCAAAGGTTGTTACACGAACAGGATTCAAGTGTCACACGTTGGGAGGAGCGTCGCCGGCCTTCGTCTGCCGTCGCCGGACGCGCGCCTCGGAAGCTCAGTGCGTAACCTGCGAGGAGGAGGAGCAGGAGTCCGTCGTCGTCGTCGTCGTCGAATCGTTTCGATGCCTCCTAAGTGATGCGTCGAAGGTGCCTGCTGCCTTCGTCTGCCGTAACCGGACGCGCGCTTGCGCCTGCCTGCCTGCCTGCCTGCCTGCCTGCCTGCCTGCCTCGCAATCGTACGAGTGCGTAACGGCGCGAGTCCGTCGAATCGTTTCGATATGCCTAAGTGACACCGCGCGCGGAGAAGGCGGCTTTGCTTCGTTTGCCGTAGCCGGACGCGCGTCGTGCGCCTCGGCACTGCTCGTCGCAGCGGTACGTGTGGCTGGTGGCCGATGTTGTCGAATAAAATTCGAAAAATACAATTCGAAAACCGAATTGAAGCCATCAGTTGTCGTTCTAATGTCATTTCTATGCTCTTCGCACACTTTCCGTATCGGTTGGCATGAAATTTCTCCAAAAAAGCAAAGGTTGTTACACGAACAGGATTCAAGTGTCACACGTTGGGAGGAGCGTCGCCGGCCTTCGTCTGCCGTCGCCGGACGCGCGCCTCGGAAGCTCAGTGCGTAACCTGCGAGGAGGAGGAGCAGGAGTCCGTCGTCGTCGTCGTCGTCGAATCGTTTCGATGCCTCCTAAGTGATGCGTCGAAGGTGCCTGCTGCCTTCGTCTGCCGTAACCGGACGCGCGCTTGCGCCTGCCTGCCTGCCTGCCTGCCTGCCTGCCTGCCTGCGCAATCGTACGAGTGCGTAACGGCGCGAGTCCGTCGAATCGTTTCGATATGCCTAAGTGACACCGCGCGCGGAGAAGGCGGCTTTGCTTCGTTTGCCGTAGCCGGACGCGCGTCGTGCGCCTCGGCACTGCTCGTCGCAGCGGTACGTGTGGCTGGTGGCCGATGTTGTCGAATAAAATTCGAAAAATACAATTCGAAAACCGAATTGAAGCCATCAGTTGTCGTTCTAATGTCATTTCTATGCTCTTCGCACACTTTCCGTATCGGTTGGCATGAAATTTCTCCAAAAAAGCAAAGGTTGTTACACGAACAGGATTCAAGTGTCACACGTTGGGAGGAGCGTCGCCGGCCTTCGTCTGCCGTCGCCGGACGCGCGCCTCGGAAGCTCAGTGCGTAACCTGCGAGGAGGAGGAGCAGGAGTCCGTCGTCGTCGTCGTCGTCGAATCGTTTCGATGCCTCCTAAGTGATGCGTCGAAGGTGCCTGCTGCCTTCGTCTGCCGTAACCGGACGCGCGCTTGCGCCTGCCTGCCTGCCTGCCTGCCTGCCTGCCTGCCTGCCTCGCAATCGTACGAGTGCGTAACGGCGCGAGTCCGTCGAATCGTTTCGATATGCCTAAGTGACACCGCGCGCGGAGAAGGCGGCTTTGCTTCGTTTGCCGTAGCCGGACGCGCGTCGTGCGCCTCGGCACTGCTCGTCGCAGCGGTACGTGTGGCTGGTGGCCGATGTTGTCGAATAAAATTCGAAAAATACAATTCGAAAACCGAATTGAAGCCATCAGTTGTCGTTCTAATGTCATTTCTATGCTCTTCGCACACTTTCCGTATCGGTTGGCATGAAATTTCTCCAAAAAAGCAAAGGTTGTTACACGAACAGGATTCAAGTGTCACACGTTGGGAGGAGCGTCGCCGGCCTTCGTCTGCCGTCGCCGGACGCGCGCCTCGGAAGCTCAGTGCGTAACCTGCGAGGAGGAGGAGCAGGAGTCCGTCGTCGTCGTCGTCGTCGAATCGTTTCGATGCCTCCTAAGTGATGCGTCGAAGGTGCCTGCTGCCTTCGTCTGCCGTAACCGGACGCGCGCTTGCGCCTGCCTGCCTGCCTGCCTGCCTGCCTGCCTGCCTGCCTCGCAATCGTACGAGTGCGTAACGGCGCGAGTCCGTCGAATCGTTTCGATATGCCTAAGTGACACCGCGCGCGGAGAAGGCGGCTTTGCTTCGTTTGCCGTAGCCGGACGCGCGTCGTGCGCCTCGGCACTGCTCGTCGCAGCGGTACGTGTGGCTGGTGGCCGATGTTGTCGAATAAAATTCGAAAAATACAATTCGAAAACCGAATTGAAGCCATCAGTTGTCGTTCTAATGTCATTTCTATGCTCTTCGCACACTTTCCGTATCGGTTGGCATGAAATTTCTCCAAAAAAGCAAAGGTTGTTACACGAACAGGATTCAAGTGTCACACGTTGGGAGGAGCGTCGCCGGCCTTCGTCTGCCGTCGCCGGACGCGCGCCTCGGAAGCTCAGTGCGTAACCTGCGAGGAGGAGGAGCAGGAGTCCGTCGTCGTCGTCGTCGTCGAATCGTTTCGATGCCTCCTAAGTGATGCGTCGAAGGTGCCTGCTGCCTTCGTCTGCCGTAACCGGACGCGCGCTTGCGCCTGCCTGCCTGCCTGCCTGCCTGCCTGCCTGCCTGCCTCGCAATCGTACGAGTGCGTAACGGCGCGAGTCCGTCGAATCGTTTCGATATGCCTAAGTGACACCGCGCGCGGAGAAGGCGGCTTTGCTTCGTTTGCCGTAGCCGGACGCGCGTCGTGCGCCTCGGCACTGCTCGTCGCAGCGGTACGTGTGGCTGGTGGCCGATGTTGTCGAATAAAATTCGAAAAATACAATTCGAAAACCGAATTGAAGCCATCAGTTGTCGTTCTAATGTCATTTCTATGCTCTTCGCACACTTTCCGTATCGGTTGGCATGAAATTTCTCCAAAAAAGCAAAGGTTGTTACACGAACAGGATTCAAGTGTCACACGTTGGGAGGAGCGTCGCCGGCCTTCGTCTGCCGTCGCCGGACGCGCGCCTCGGAAGCTCAGTGCGTAACCTGCGAGGAGGAGGAGCAGGAGTCCGTCGTCGTCGTCGTCGTCGAATCGTTTCGATGCCTCCTAAGTGATGCGTCGAAGGTGCCTGCTGCCTTCGTCTGCCGTAACCGGACGCGCGCTTGCGCCTGCCTGCCTGCCTGCCTGCCTGCCTGCCTGCCTGCCTCGCAATCGTACGAGTGCGTAACGGCGCGAGTCCGTCGAATCGTTTCGATATGCCTAAGTGACACCGCGCGCGGAGAAGGCGGCTTTGCTTCGTTTGCCGTAGCCGGACGCGCGTCGTGCGCCTCGGCACTGCTCGTCGCAGCGGTACGTGTGGCTGGTGGCCGATGTTGTCGAATAAAATTCGAAAAATACAATTCGAAAACCGAATTGAAGCCATCAGTTGTCGTTCTAATGTCATTTCTATGCTCTTCGCACACTTTCCGTATCGGTTGGCATGAAATTTCTCCAAAAAAGCAAAGGTTGTTACACGAACAGGATTCAAGTGTCACACGTTGGGAGGAGCGTCGCCGGCCTTCGTCTGCCGTCGCCGGACGCGCGCCTCGGAAGCTCAGTGCGTAACCTGCGAGGAGGAGGAGCAGGAGTCCGTCGTCGTCGTCGTCGTCGAATCGTTTCGATGCCTCCTAAGTGATGCGTCGAAGGTGCCTGCTGCCTTCGTCTGCCGTAACCGGACGCGCGCTTGCGCCTGCCTGCCTGCCTGCCTGCCTGCCTGGCCTCGCAATCGTACGAGTGCGTAACGGCGCGAGTCCGTCGAATCGTTTCGATATGCCTAAGTGACACCGCGCGCGAAGGCCTTGCTTCGTTTGCCGTAGCCGGACTCGCGTAATGCGCCTTAGAATGTATGTGCGTCCGTCCGTCCGTCCGTCCGTCCGTCGAGTCGTTAAATTCGTCGAAGGCCTTCCCTCGCTTGCCGTAGCCGCCGCCGGACTGCCGTAATGCTAAGTTCGTCGAAGTCCATCGTTTGCCGTAGCCGGACGCGCGTGGCTCGGCTCGTCGGACCAATCTCTTTGACAAGTGCCAACTTTCGACATTTCTCGAAAAAATTCAAAAAATAAAATTTGAAAAACCAAATTAAACCCATCAATTGTTATTCTAATGTTGTTTCTATGCTTTTCACATAGTCTCTGTATTGATTAGTATGAAATTTTTAAAAAAAGCAAAGCTTGTTACACGAATAGGTTTCAAAGTATAAGTTGGTAGGAAGAGCTCGCTTGTTCGGTTAGCGTCGCGGAGACGGCAATTTGCGCCTCGCGTCGGCTTAGGCCTCAGCCTTTCGCTGCCGCGCGTGTTCTATGTGCTTTCTCTCGCTTTTGCCTTAACTTTCGCTGATCTGTTTGCTCTTCTTGCCACCGCGGCGGTCCTCACCGTCATCGTGCCGTCGAAGCCGTTTTCGCCTTTGCCGGCATTCCTTCGGAGTAGGAAGCGTATTCGCACCAGCTTCCCAGGAGAACGACTACTCTCGCGATTAGCGTTCTCTACGAACAACTGTTCGAATACTCTGCTCCAGGACAAACCACTTGGCTCGCTCCCTCGCCGCATCTGCCTGCTTCAGATGTAACCCTTTATCGCTTGCCGTATGTCGTGGGGGGTATCCATCGTGACACGGCGGGCAGATGTTAGGGGACAGTGCTGCCAACACTCGCACGTCGTCTTTTTGTTCCATTTCTTCGCGTACCGCATTCCCTACCGAAGAATCTTTCGACAACGTCTTCTTCCGTTCGCCGGTAGATGGCACTAAGGTCGGATATTTGATCCGTGAACGCGTTCGCATGGCCATCAGCATCAGCAGCCGCCGCCTTTGACACCGCCGCCGCCGCCCCCTCCGCAGCTGAATCATCGCGTTTCCTGACGGTACGTTTGTGCGCGTGCGTTTCACCGGTTGGCCGCCGTATTTGTGGTTTCTTCTAGTGCCGGCTACGTCGAATCACTCGCCACCGCCGCCGCCGCCGCCGCAGCCGTTACACACTCGTCGATGATGAAGTTGTAGTCTTCGTGGTCGGTGTCGTCCGTTGCTTTTGTCTGGTCCCGTGCTAGTCGATGATTTG
This sequence comes from Acanthosepion lycidas, assembly GCA_963932145.1. Classification (NCBI taxonomy): domain Eukaryota; kingdom Metazoa; phylum Mollusca; class Cephalopoda; order Sepiida; family Sepiidae; genus Acanthosepion; species Acanthosepion lycidas. The sequence goes on along the minus strand of CAWVQA010001462.1, from coordinate 47,776 downwards.
TCGTTTGCCGTCCGCATTTCCAGTCGTGCATGTCCAAACCCGGAGGTCATTTCGGTCGACGGAGACATGTCGTGGAGTATTCCTCGCGTCCCGTCCAAGCGCTCCCTTCAGTGATTGATACTTGCGTCGAAAGTCCTTGCGACTCGGTGCTCGAATCGGACTCGTTCGTTTGTAATGCGATCAGGAATGAGGGTTGTTCGAAAGCGCTGTTGTGTGTGTGTGTGTGTTTGAGTGTGCGCACGCGCGTGCGACATCTCCATCGTTAGCCCGCCGCCTTCCAGGTTGTCGTTTCGTCGGTCACGAATCGAATCGCCGCCGCCGCCGCCGCCGAGAGCTGTTCTTCCCCGCGTGTCTTGGCCGCTTTCTTACGCGTCGGGAAAACAGATTGACGGACCGTGTACGCGTCGCGAAGATCTGTCCACCTCTATCCGCGATGACACCGCCGACCCGCGGCTCCGTCAGGGCAGTAGCTCGTTCGTTGCGACAGACACCGGGAAGCTGCTGCCGCCGCTGCTGGTTTGGGTGGGGGACACGCCGGGACGTCGAATGTTTCTTCGTCCGTCTTCCGCCGCCGCCGCCTTCGCAGTTTCCTGCCAAACTTTCGGTCCGCTACTAACGTGTCTATTCTCCACGCAATTCTCGGACGTCCAGTCACCGTCTCGGCGCAGTCGAACGTTCTGGGTGTCGCCCGCCTTCTTCAACCGACCGCCTTCTCGTTGTAGTCGTCGTCGTCGTCGTGCTCGGAAGCAGCCTTTTGTCTACCACCGTCTGGCTCGTCTCCGTCGCGAGACACGCGGCTACTGCTCGTCGGTTAAATGGCGATCTCCTCCCGGAACGCTCGCTCGCTCGACCGGTGCCGGCGAACGATTTCGTTTCCGTTCGTCACTCGATCCTTCGGTTTCGGTGGAACTGTCGTCGTCGTCGTCGTCGTTGCGCCTCCTCCTCCTCCTCCCACACGACACAGCCTTCTCGCCTCTCCTTCGGCTTTCGAAAGACTTCGCGTCTCTCACGCCGGCGCCGCGTGTCGACGATGCGAAAAACTTGAAAGCGCCGTAAAAGAAACGTCTTTTTAACGATCAAAGCCGGGAGGTACGCCGCCGCCGCCGCCGCCGCCGGCCCTGCTACTGCACGTGATGGTGTCGTAAAAGACTCGCTTCTTCCTTCTTACGCACGCCAAACTTGCCGCCGAAGAAAGCAGGAAAGCGAGGCGTCGGTTGCGCCGCCGCCGCCTCCCGACAAGCGTTCGTCTTCGTCGTTGCCGCCGTTGACGAGCCGAACGCGAGCACGCAAAAAAAGAACGATACCTGGTTGATCCTGCCAGTAGTCATATGCTTGTCTCAAAGCTTAAGCCATGCAAGTGTAAGTTCACGCCACGCATTAGAACGGGCGAAACCGCGAATGGCTCAGGAACCGGACCTAATCCTCGGGACCGTAATCCTCCTCGGAGGCGATGGATAACTGTGGCAATTCTAGAGCTAATACATGTGACACAGGCCGCGATCGGTCGGCGCGTCGTCGTCGCCTGCGTGCCGTCACGCGCGTGGGCACCCGCGTCGACCGTTACGGGTCGCGGCGCTACATATTAGACTGAGACCGATGCGCGTCATTCCGTCCTCTCGTCGTGGTCGCCGTCGTCGTGGTCGTCGTCTTGTTCCCTCTGGGTGAGCGGCGGCCGTCGGGCGGCGTTTCGCGGCGGGGCCAAAGGGCGGCGCGCTCCGCTTTGGTGACTCTGGATAACTCACTGGTCGATCGCACTGGCTTTCACGCCTGGCGACGGGTCTCTCGAGGGTCCGCCCTATCAACTGTCGACGGTCGGTTAAGTGCCTACCGTGGTTACTACGGGTAACGGGGAATCGGGGTTCGATTCCGGAGAGGGAGCATGCGAAACGGCTACCACATCCAAGGAAGGCAGCAGGCGCGCAAATTACCCACTCCCGGCACGGGGAGGTAGTGACGAAAAATAACGACGCGGGACTCTGTCGAGGCCCCGCGATCGGAATGAGTACACTTCAAATCCGTTAACGAGGACCAACCGGAGGGCAAGTCTGGTGCCAGCAGCCGCGGTAATTCCAGCTCCGGTAGCGTATATTAAAGTTGTTGCGGTTAAAAAGCTCGTAGTCCGAACTCGGGTTCGTGGTCGCGTTCGCGGCCCCGGGGCGGCGGCGCCATCGTCCGTCGTTGACTTTGGTCGTCCGTGCGCATTCCCGGCCCTTTCCGCCGGTGTCAACCGCTTGCACATCCGCCACGCGGTCCTGCCGGCGAAGTTACGCGGGGGAGTAGCAGGTGTCTTTCCGACGGGTTTGCCGCGGAGGTTGCGTGGGGGGAGTCCAGCGAGCGCCGCCGTCTGCGGTGCAGCGGCGCCCGGGGTTTTCGTTCCGTTTCGGCGCGCGGCGCGGTCTAAAGGCGGTTGCGGTCAAGCGCGGCGTTTCGCTTTTCCCCAACCCCCCTGTCGGCGGCGGCCAGCGGCGTTCACTCGTCGTCTGCGTCGCCGTCGTCGCCTAAAGGGGGGGCGGGTGGGCGTGCGTCGCGTCGCCTCCGTCTCGCGTTGTCGCCCGCGGGCGGGACGCTTTTCCCTGCCGCTGTTTAACTTCCGCGCGGTGGCCTCCTCTTCCCTCTCGTCCTCCAGTCTTCCCTCGGGCCCTGCTCTACCTACCTCCGCGTCTAATCTTCGCGTCCGTTTTGCGCGCGTGCGCGGTCGGCGGTTTCTCCTCCAAGGGTGCTCTTGACCGAGTGTCCGCGGCGGCCGGTACGTTCACTTTGAAAAAATTAGAGTGCTCAGAGCGGGCTGTTCAAGCTTGCATACGATAAGCATGGAATGATGGAAGAGGGCCTCGTCTACGTCTGTCGGTCTCCGTCTACGGCGAGGCAATGATCGAAGGGAGCGGTCGGGGCCACTCGTATTGCGACGTTAGAGGTGAAATTCTTGGATCGTCGCAAGACGAACTGCAGCGATGGCGTGTGGCAAGCACGTTTTCCTCGATCAAGAGCGAAAGTCGGAGGTTCGAAGACGATCAGATACCGTCGTAGTTCCGACCGTAAACGATGCCGACCGGCGATCCGCCGGCGTTCGCTTCCATGACCCGGCGGGTAGCCTGCGGGAAACCAGAGTTCGGTTCCGGGGGGAGTATGGTTGCAAAGCTGAAACTTAAAGGAATTGACGGAAGGGCACCACCAGGAGTGGAGCCTGCGGCTTAATTTGACTCAACACGGGAAAACTCACCCGGTCCGGACACCGGTAGGATTGACAGATCGATAGCTCTTTCTCGATTCGGTGGGTGGTGGTGCATGGCCGTTCTTAGTTGGTGGAGCGATCCGTCTGGTTGATTCCGATAACGAACGAGACTCCGGCCTGCTAACTAGTGCGCCGATGTGTGTGTTTATTCAACGGCGGGCTCGGCGTTCATCGCAGCGCCCGGGTCCGGGTCGGTTTTCTCACGCACTTCTTAGAGGGACGGGTGGCAGAAAGCCACACGAGGCGGAGCGATAACAGGTCTGTGATGCCCTTAGATGTCCGGGGCCGCACGCGCGCTACACTGGAGGTATCAGCGGGGACTTCGCCCCGGCCCGAGAGGGTCGGGAAACCTCTTAACCACCTCCCGTGATAGGGATCGGGGCCTGTAACCAACCCCGTGAACGAGGAATTCCCGGTAGGCGCGGGTCAACAGCCCGCGTCGATCACGTCCCTGCCCTTTGTACACACCGCCCGTCGCTACTACCGATCGAACGGTCCGGTGAGGTCCTCGGATCTGGCCGACGACGCCGCCGGGCAGCGTGCACGTGGCGCAGCGGCGGCGGTTTTGCCGCCGTCGTTTCCCGCGCGTGTCGTACTCGCCTCGGCGTTCGATGCCTGGAGAAGACGACCGAACCCGATCGTTTAGAGGAAGTAAAAGTCGTAACAAGGTTTCCGTAGGTGAACCTGCGGAAGGATCATTATCGATGACATGCGTCGTCTTCGCTGTTTTGCTTGCTTTCTTTTTCGAAACGCCGACGGGTCGCTCTCTGTTCTCCCCGCCGTCTCCGGGAGACTACTCGTCGGTCGGGACTCGTAGCGTGCGTGTACCGCCGTCAGGAGTGCTTGGTCGGTCGCGGGAAGCACGTTATTAGTCGGCGAAAAACGTAGGGCAGTTTACGCTCGTTCCGCGGCAGCTGCAGCAGGCCGCCGAATTGGCCGCGCCACCGTCGCATGGACGGCCCGCCTCCTTGCGTCTGTTTGCTGCTTCTGCTGCTTGCTGCTCCTAACTACTCGTCCGACGCAAATATCCTCTGCTCTCTGCGCGAGATGGGCGCCCGTCTCGAGCCGTATTACGTCCAGCCACTCCGTTTTCATGTGCCGCCGCTTCTACGTCCCCGCCCTGTGAGTGGAGGTCGAGTACGGTTAGACGTGCACGCGATTCGAGGGGCCGCCACTGCCAGCCACGATCGCGAGACGGATGCCGCCGCCACGCGTCCGTCTGCCGCCTAAGTCGACGTGGTGACGTGTCCGGTCCACACCGCCGTCAATGTCCTCGACAAAATTGTGGTAGTTGCCGAGGTGCCAGTCTGCTGTGGACTAGTACCGCTTCGGTCGCGCGCGCGGGCGCAACGTCTCGGCCTCCTTGCTCCTCTTTCTCGCACACATTTTTAAACTTGCCGCAAAAATAAATAAATAAAACAAACAAAAAACCCTGGACGGGGGATCACTCGGCTCGTCCGTCGATGAAGAGCGCGGCCAGCCGCGAGAACTGATGCGAATTGCAGGACTCAGTGAACATCGACACCTCGAACGCACATTGCGGCCTCGAGATCCCTTGTCTCGGGGCCCCGTCCGGTCGAGAGGCGGAAAATGGCATGTCTTCTCGCTCGATAAAGTGGAGAGGCATCTCACCGTCCCCCGCGTCTTTCTTTCTTTCCGGAAAGAATTGCCTTTTCTCGCGCGGAGGAAACCGGGACGTCGCAGGAGGGTCTCCTCTTCCTACCTTCGTCTCCCGCTTGCAGACCGCGGGGTCGCTTCCGTTACGACCGCGAGCAGTCGTTGATTGCAAGACGATGACTTACGACCAACGCGGAGTTGCGGGGCAGCATCGTTTCGCTCTCGGAGGTCGAAATACAAACCTTGGGCGTCTCGAAGCCAGTCTCTGCCGCCGCCGCCGCCGCCGACGCACAACGCCGTCTTTTGTGCATGGTCGCGTCGTTTTTGTTTTTCTTGCATCACAAAACGCAAAAAACACCGCCGCCCTCGGCTCGGACGAGACGACCCGCTGAACTTAAGCATATCGCTAAGCGGAGGAAAAGAAACCAACCGGGATTCCCTTAGTAACGGCGAGTGAACCGGGAGAAGCCCAACGCCGAATCCCGTCGCAAGTAAACGGCTTCGGGACGTGTGGCGCATGGGTCGAAGGCAGCCGCTCGTTTTCGTCTCGCGTAGTTCGGAGTTCCCTCGATCGGGGCCGCCCGCGGCGGGTGCCAGGCCCATTCGGTGCGGACGGCGAGCGACGGCCTTCGATCCGAGAGTCGGGTTGCTTGGGAACGCAGCCCAAATCGGGTGGTAAGCTCCATCCAAGGCTAAATACCGGGACGAGTCCGATAGTCGACAAGTACCGTGAGGGAAAGTTGAAAAGAACTTTGGAGAGAGAGTTCAAGAGAACGTGAAACCGCCCAGGGGTAAACGGGTGGGACCGCTCACCGCGATCGCGGGGGGACTCAGTCCGGTGCTGCCGAACGTGGCCCAAACTCGATTTGGTTGCTTGCTCGGGCATTTTTGTCCGGGCGGCGGCGCCCATCACAGGCCGGCGCGGACGTCGTTCCGGGGGTCACCGGCGGGGGTGTGTCGCTGTCTTGTTGGCTCTGCCTGCAAACTCGTCCCCCTCGTCGCCCACCGGATTCTGCTTTTGCGCTCGCGTCGCCGACGGGAGAGACGGGCCGCGGGGAACGAGGAGAGCGCGGCGGTCGCCGCTGTCGCTGCTGCCGCCGCTGTGGCGGCGATTCGCGTCGCTGCTGCTGCTGCTGCCGCCGTGGCCGCCGTCGCTGCCGTCGTGGCTCCTCCTCTCCATTCCTCGCGATCACCCGCACCTCTTCTTCGCTCGGCATCATATGGCGCGGGCGCTTCGGCGCGACGCTCACATCCGCACGGCCGGCACCGGACGCACTTCCCCTCCGGTCCGTCGTCGCGACCCGTTCCCGGCGTGCAGGTCGACGCGCGGTGTCCGTAGGCGGAAGTCGCACTCTAAACTCCACCCTCCCCCACCTCGGGGGGCGGCGGAGGCGTCTTCTGTCGGGCCCGCGAGCGTACTGCCCCCTTCTGCCGGGGACGGAGGAAACGAAAACGCGATCCGTTACACGTGGCGAACCGGTTTCTTCCCGTCGGACGATCCGCGCGGCGCTTCGCGCGCTCCTCGGCGCCCCACCGTCTCGGGCGCGCGCGGGACAGTGTTCGCGGGAGCCTCGAAGCCGGCGCGGCCGCGCCGATTCCCGTGCCGGCGCGCGACGTCGTCTCGTCGCGTCGTCTTCTCCGCGTCCGGACGTCAAAAATCTGGGCGCGCGGGAGGGCACTGCCGGCGCGGTAGGTCGGCGTCACGCTCTGTGCCGCCCGTCACCTCGGGTCCGCGACGTGCATCGGCAACCCACCCGACCCGTCTTGAAACACGGACCGAGGAGTCCTGGCCGTTCGCGAGTCGTAGGGGCCACGAAGAACCCCGAAGGCGCAGCGAAAGCGAGAGAGCGCGTGGGAGGGCACCGGTTCCGGGAGAGGTGTCGCGGCGAAAGCGGTTCCGGCGGGGAGTTTCTCGCTTCCTTCCGCCTGCCTAGCCGTGCCCGATTCCGCCGGCGCTTGCCGTCTTCGTCCCGTCGTCGGCTTCGCCCCCCTTTTCCTCCGTCCGTCCCGTATCGGTTCCTCAACGATTTTCCCGTCGCCGGGAGATGACGCAGGAGGCTCGGGCGCTTGTGGCGGGGGGAAAAACTCACGGGGGTGGGGTCTTTCGCGGGGTTGCAGCCTCAAACTTTCCTCCCACCGCCCACCGGTGAGATCCCGCGGCTTGAACTAGTCACGATTTAGGTCGTCGAGTTTAGGCGCTGCGCGCGGGCGCATCACCCCCGGGTCGGTAATTTTTTTCTCCGAGTACGACTCGGCCGACTCTGGCGTAGCGAGCGGCCAGGGACCCGAAAGATGGCGATCCACGCCCGGTCGGGATGAAGCCAGAGGAAACTCTGGTGGAAGTCCGAAGCGCCTCTGACGTGCAAATCGATCGTCGGAACCGGGTGTAGGGGCGAAAGACCAATCGAGCCGTCTAGTAGCTGGTTCCCTCCGAAGTTTCCCTCAGGATAGCTGGCGTTCGATCGTCGCAATTCCATCCGGTAAAGCGAACGATTGGAGGCCCCGGGGCCGTTCACGGCCTCGACCTACTCTCGAACTCGGAACGGGTGGAACGGGTCGACTCTCCCGAATACGGAGCCGTCCCACCGCTCTGTCGTCGTCGTCGTCTCGGCGGCGGCGGCGGCGGCAGAAACGAATGCGAATGCCAAGTGGGCCACTTTTGGTAAGCAGAACTGGCGCTGTGGGATGAACCAAACGTCCGGCTAAGGTGCCTAACGCGACGCCCATGAGATCCCCGAAAGGGTGTCGGTCGATATAGACAGCAGGACGGTGGCCACGGAAGTCGGAATCCGCTAAGGAGTGTGTAACAACTCACCTGCCGAATCGACCGGCCCCGAAAATGGATGGCGCTGGAGCGACGGACCGATGCCGGACCGTCGCGGCGTGGAGCGCTTGCGCTGGAATTACGCGCGCCTGACCGATGCCGC
>CAWVQA010001462.1:22500-35000 GCA_963932145.1 Acanthosepion lycidas | reverse complement strand
TGCCTGCCTGCCTGCCTGCCTGCCTGCCTGCCTGCCTCGCAATCGTACGAGTGCGTAACGGCGCGAGTCCGTCGAATCGTTTCGATATGCCTAAGTGACACCGCGCGCGGAGAAGGCGGCTTTGCTTCGTTTGCCGTAGCCGGACGCGCGTCGTGCGCCTCGGCACTGCTCGTCGCAGCGGTACGTGTGGCTGGTGGCCGATGTTGTCGAATAAAATTCGAAAAATACAATTCGAAAACCGAATTGAAGCCATCAGTTGTCGTTCTAATGTCATTTCTATGCTCTTCGCACACTTTCCGTATCGGTTGGCATGAAATTTCTCCAAAAAAGCAAAGGTTGTTACACGAACAGGATTCAAGTGTCACACGTTGGGAGGAGCGTCGCCGGCCTTCGTCTGCCGTCGCCGGACGCGCGCCTCGGAAGCTCAGTGCGTAACCTGCGAGGAGGAGGAGCAGGAGTCCGTCGTCGTCGTCGTCGTCGAATCGTTTCGATGCCTCCTAAGTGATGCGTCGAAGGTGCCTGCTGCCTTCGTCTGCCGTAACCGGACGCGCGCTTGCGCCTGCCTGCCTGCCTGCCTGCCTGCCTGCCTGCCTGCCTCGCAATCGTACGAGTGCGTAACGGCGCGAGTCCGTCGAATCGTTTCGATATGCCTAAGTGACACCGCGCGCGGAGAAGGCGGCTTTGCTTCGTTTGCCGTAGCCGGACGCGCGTCGTGCGCCTCGGCACTGCTCGTCGCAGCGGTACGTGTGGCTGGTGGCCGATGTTGTCGAATAAAATTCGAAAAATACAATTCGAAAACCGAATTGAAGCCATCAGTTGTCGTTCTAATGTCATTTCTATGCTCTTCGCACACTTTCCGTATCGGTTGGCATGAAATTTCTCCAAAAAAGCAAAGGTTGTTACACGAACAGGATTCAAGTGTCACACGTTGGGAGGAGCGTCGCCGGCCTTCGTCTGCCGTCGCCGGACGCGCGCCTCGGAAGCTCAGTGCGTAACCTGCGAGGAGGAGGAGCAGGAGTCCGTCGTCGTCGTCGTCGTCGAATCGTTTCGATGCCTCCTAAGTGATGCGTCGAAGGTGCCTGCTGCCTTCGTCTGCCGTAACCGGACGCGCGCTTGCGCCTGCCTGCCTGCCTGCCTGCCTGCCTGCCTGCCTGCCTCGCAATCGTACGAGTGCGTAACGGCGCGAGTCCGTCGAATCGTTTCGATATGCCTAAGTGACACCGCGCGCGGAGAAGGCGGCTTTGCTTCGTTTGCCGTAGCCGGACGCGCGTCGTGCGCCTCGGCACTGCTCGTCGCAGCGGTACGTGTGGCTGGTGGCCGATGTTGTCGAATAAAATTCGAAAAATACAATTCGAAAACCGAATTGAAGCCATCAGTTGTCGTTCTAATGTCATTTCTATGCTCTTCGCACACTTTCCGTATCGGTTGGCATGAAATTTCTCCAAAAAAGCAAAGGTTGTTACACGAACAGGATTCAAGTGTCACACGTTGGGAGGAGCGTCGCCGGCCTTCGTCTGCCGTCGCCGGACGCGCGCCTCGGAAGCTCAGTGCGTAACCTGCGAGGAGGAGGAGCAGGAGTCCGTCGTCGTCGTCGTCGTCGAATCGTTTCGATGCCTCCTAAGTGATGCGTCGAAGGTGCCTGCTGCCTTCGTCTGCCGTAACCGGACGCGCGCTTGCGCCTGCCTGCCTGCCTGCCTGCCTGCCTGCCTGCCTGCCTCGCAATCGTACGAGTGCGTAACGGCGCGAGTCCGTCGAATCGTTTCGATATGCCTAAGTGACACCGCGCGCGGAGAAGGCGGCTTTGCTTCGTTTGCCGTAGCCGGACGCGCGTCGTGCGCCTCGGCACTGCTCGTCGCAGCGGTACGTGTGGCTGGTGGCCGATGTTGTCGAATAAAATTCGAAAAATACAATTCGAAAACCGAATTGAAGCCATCAGTTGTCGTTCTAATGTCATTTCTATGCTCTTCGCACACTTTCCGTATCGGTTGGCATGAAATTTCTCCAAAAAAGCAAAGGTTGTTACACGAACAGGATTCAAGTGTCACACGTTGGGAGGAGCGTCGCCGGCCTTCGTCTGCCGTCGCCGGACGCGCGCCTCGGAAGCTCAGTGCGTAACCTGCGAGGAGGAGGAGCAGGAGTCCGTCGTCGTCGTCGTCGTCGAATCGTTTCGATGCCTCCTAAGTGATGCGTCGAAGGTGCCTGCTGCCTTCGTCTGCCGTAACCGGACGCGCGCTTGCGCCTGCCTGCCTGCCTGCCTGCCTGCCTGCCTGCCTGCCTCGCAATCGTACGAGTGCGTAACGGCGCGAGTCCGTCGAATCGTTTCGATATGCCTAAGTGACACCGCGCGCGGAGAAGGCGGCTTTGCTTCGTTTGCCGTAGCCGGACGCGCGTCGTGCGCCTCGGCACTGCTCGTCGCAGCGGTACGTGTGGCTGGTGGCCGATGTTGTCGAATAAAATTCGAAAAATACAATTCGAAAACCGAATTGAAGCCATCAGTTGTCGTTCTAATGTCATTTCTATGCTCTTCGCACACTTTCCGTATCGGTTGGCATGAAATTTCTCCAAAAAAGCAAAGGTTGTTACACGAACAGGATTCAAGTGTCACACGTTGGGAGGAGCGTCGCCGGCCTTCGTCTGCCGTCGCCGGACGCGCGCCTCGGAAGCTCAGTGCGTAACCTGCGAGGAGGAGGAGCAGGAGTCCGTCGTCGTCGTCGTCGTCGAATCGTTTCGATGCCTCCTAAGTGATGCGTCGAAGGTGCCTGCTGCCTTCGTCTGCCGTAACCGGACGCGCGCTTGCGCCTGCCTGCCTGCCTGCCTGCCTGCCTGCCTGCCTGCCTCGCAATCGTACGAGTGCGTAACGGCGCGAGTCCGTCGAATCGTTTCGATATGCCTAAGTGACACCGCGCGCGGAGAAGGCGGCTTTGCTTCGTTTGCCGTAGCCGGACGCGCGTCGTGCGCCTCGGCACTGCTCGTCGCAGCGGTACGTGTGGCTGGTGGCCGATGTTGTCGAATAAAATTCGAAAAATACAATTCGAAAACCGAATTGAAGCCATCAGTTGTCGTTCTAATGTCATTTCTATGCTCTTCGCACACTTTCCGTATCGGTTGGCATGAAATTTCTCCAAAAAAGCAAAGGTTGTTACACGAACAGGATTCAAGTGTCACACGTTGGGAGGAGCGTCGCCGGCCTTCGTCTGCCGTCGCCGGACGCGCGCCTCGGAAGCTCAGTGCGTAACCTGCGAGGAGGAGGAGCAGGAGTCCGTCGTCGTCGTCGTCGTCGTCGTCGAATCGTTTCGATGCCTCCTAAGTGATGCGTCGAAGGTGCCTGCTGCCTTCGTCTGCCGTAACCGGACGCGCGCTTGCGCCTGCCTGCCTGCCTGCCTGCCTGCCTCGCAATCGTACGAGTGCGTAACGGCGCGAGTCCGTCGAATCGTTTCGATATGCCTAAGTGACACCGCGCGCGGAGAAGGCGGCTTTGCTTCGTTTGCCGTAGCCGGACGCGCGTCGTGCGCCTCGGCACTGCTCGTCGCAGCGGTACGTGTGGCTGGTGGCCGATGTTGTCGAATAAAATTCGAAAAATACAATTCGAAAACCGAATTGAAGCCATCAGTTGTCGTTCTAATGTCATTTCTATGCTCTTCGCACACTTTCCGTATCGGTTGGCATGAAATTTCTCCAAAAAAGCAAAGGTTGTTACACGAACAGGATTCAAGTGTCACACGTTGGGAGGAGCGTCGCCGGCCTTCGTCTGCCGTCGCCGGACGCGCGCCTCGGAAGCTCAGTGCGTAACCTGCGAGGAGGAGGAGCAGGAGTCCGTCGTCGTCGTCGTCGTCGAATCGTTTCGATGCCTCCTAAGTGATGCGTCGAAGGTGCCTGCTGCCTTCGTCTGCCGTAACCGGACGCGCGCTTGCGCCTGCCTGCCTGCCTGCCTGCCTGCCTGCCTGCCTGCCTCGCAATCGTACGAGTGCGTAACGGCGCGAGTCCGTCGAATCGTTTCGATATGCCTAAGTGACACCGCGCGCGGAGAAGGCGGCTTTGCTTCGTTTGCCGTAGCCGGACGCGCGTCGTGCGCCTCGGCACTGCTCGTCGCAGCGGTACGTGTGGCTGGTGGCCGATGTTGTCGAATAAAATTCGAAAAATACAATTCGAAAACCGAATTGAAGCCATCAGTTGTCGTTCTAATGTCATTTCTATGCTCTTCGCACACTTTCCGTATCGGTTGGCATGAAATTTCTCCAAAAAAGCAAAGGTTGTTACACGAACAGGATTCAAGTGTCACACGTTGGGAGGAGCGTCGCCGGCCTTCGTCTGCCGTCGCCGGACGCGCGCCTCGGAAGCTCAGTGCGTAACCTGCGAGGAGGAGGAGCAGGAGTCCGTCGTCGTCGTCGTCGTCGTCGTCGAATCGTTTCGATGCCTCCTAAGTGATGCGTCGAAGGTGCCTGCTGCCTTCGTCTGCCGTAACCGGACGCGCGCTTGCGCCTGCCTGCCTGCCTGCCTGCCTGCCTGCCTGCCTGCCTCGCAATCGTACGAGTGCGTAACGGCGCGAGTCCGTCGAATCGTTTCGATATGCCTAAGTGACACCGCGCGCGAAGGCCTTGCTTCGTTTGCCGTAGCCGGACTCGCGTAATGCGCCTTAGAATGTATGTGCGTCCGTCCGTCCGTCCGTCCGTCCGTCGAGTCGTTAAATTCGTCGAAGGCCTTCCCTCGCTTGCCGTAGCCGCCGCCGGACTGCCGTAATGCTAAGTTCGTCGAAGTCCATCGTTTGCCGTAGCCGGACGCGCGTGGCTCGGCTCGTCGGACCAATCTCTTTGACAAGTGCCAACTTTCGACATTTCTCGAAAAAATTCAAAAAATAAAATTTGAAAAACCAAATTAAACCCATCAATTGTTATTCTAATGTTGTTTCTATGCTTTTCACATAGTCTCTGTATTGATTAGTATGAAATTTTTAAAAAAAGCAAAGCTTGTTACACGAATAGGTTTCAAAGTATAAGTTGGTAGGAAGAGCTCGCTTGTTCGGTTAGCGTCGCGGAGACGGCAATTTGCGCCTCGCGTCGGCTTAGGCCTCAGCCTTTCGCTGCCGCGCGTGTTCTATGTGCTTTCTCTCGCTTTTGCCTTAACTTTCGCTGATCTGTTTGCTCTTCTTGCCACCGCGGCGGTCCTCACCGTCATCGTGCCGTCGAAGCCGTTTTCGCCTTTGCCGGCATTCCTTCGGAGTAGGAAGCGTATTCGCACCAGCTTCCCAGGAGAACGACTACTCTCGCGATTAGCGTTCTCTACGAACAACTGTTCGAATACTCTGCTCCAGGACAAACCACTTGGCTCGCTCCCTCGCCGCATCTGCCTGCTTCAGATGTAACCCTTTATCGCTTGCCGTATGTCGTGGGGGGTATCCATCGTGACACGGCGGGCAGATGTTAGGGGACAGTGCTGCCAACACTCGCACGTCGTCTTTTTGTTCCATTTCTTCGCGTACCGCATTCCCTACCGAAGAATCTTTCGACAACGTCTTCTTCCGTTCGCCGGTAGATGGCACTAAGGTCGGATATTTGATCCGTGAACGCGTTCGCATGGCCATCAGCATCAGCAGCCGCCGCCTTTGACACCGCCGCCGCCGCCCCCTCCGCAGCTGAATCATCGCGTTTCCTGACGGTACGTTTGTGCGCGTGCGTTTCACCGGTTGGCCGCCGTATTTGTGGTTTCTTCTAGTGCCGGCTACGTCGAATCACTCGCCACCGCCGCCGCCGCCGCCGCAGCCGTTACACACTCGTCGATGATGAAGTTGTAGTCTTCGTGGTCGGTGTCGTCCGTTGCTTTTGTCTGGTCCCGTGCTAGTCGATGATTTGTCGTTTGCCGTCCGCATTTCCAGTCGTGCATGTCCAAACCCGGAGGTCATTTCGGTCGACGGAGACATGTCGTGGAGTATTCCTCGCGTCCCGTCCAAGCGCTCCCTTCAGTGATTGATACTTGCGTCGAAAGTCCTTGCGACTCGGTGCTCGAATCGGACTCGTTCGTTTGTAATGCGATCAGGAATGAGGGTTGTTCGAAAGCGCTGTTGTGTGTGTGTGTGTGTTTGAGTGTGCGCACGCGCGTGCGACATCTCCATCGTTAGCCCGCCGCCTTCCAGGTTGTCGTTTCGTCGGTCACGAATCGAATCGCCGCCGCCGCCGCCGCCGAGAGCTGTTCTTCCCCGCGTGTCTTGGCCGCTTTCTTACGCGTCGGGAAAACAGATTGACGGACCGTGTACGCGTCGCGAAGATCTGTCCACCTCTATCCGCGATGACACCGCCGACCCGCGGCTCCGTCAGGGCAGTAGCTCGTTCGTTGCGACAGACACCGGGAAGCTGCTGCCGCCGCTGCTGGTTTGGGTGGGGGACACGCCGGGACGTCGAATGTTTCTTCGTCCGTCTTCCGCCGCCGCCGCCTTCGCAGTTTCCTGCCAAACTTTCGGTCCGCTACTAACGTGTCTATTCTCCACGCAATTCTCGGACGTCCAGTCACCGTCTCGGCGCAGTCGAACGTTCTGGGTGTCGCCCGCCTTCTTCAACCGACCGCCTTCTCGTTGTAGTCGTCGTCGTCGTCGTGCTCGGAAGCAGCCTTTTGTCTACCACCGTCTGGCTCGTCTCCGTCGCGAGACACGCGGCTACTGCTCGTCGGTTAAATGGCGATCTCCTCCCGGAACGCTCGCTCGCTCGACCGGTGCCGGCGAACGATTTCGTTTCCGTTCGTCACTCGATCCTTCGGTTTCGGTGGAACTGTCGTCGTCGTCGTCGTCGTTGCGCCTCCTCCTCCTCCTCCCACACGACACAGCCTTCTCGCCTCTCCTTCGGCTTTCGAAAGACTTCGCGTCTCTCACGCCGGCGCCGCGTGTCGACGATGCGAAAAACTTGAAAGCGCCGTAAAAGAAACGTCTTTTTAACGATCAAAGCCGGGAGGTACGCCGCCGCCGCCGCCGCCGCCGGCCCTGCTACTGCACGTGATGGTGTCGTAAAAGACTCGCTTCTTCCTTCTTACGCACGCCAAACTTGCCGCCGAAGAAAGCAGGAAAGCGAGGCGTCGGTTGCGCCGCCGCCGCCTCCCGACAAGCGTTCGTCTTCGTCGTTGCCGCCGTTGACGAGCCGAACGCGAGCACGCAAAAAAAGAACGATACCTGGTTGATCCTGCCAGTAGTCATATGCTTGTCTCAAAGCTTAAGCCATGCAAGTGTAAGTTCACGCCACGCATTAGAACGGGCGAAACCGCGAATGGCTCAGGAACCGGACCTAATCCTCGGGACCGTAATCCTCCTCGGAGGCGATGGATAACTGTGGCAATTCTAGAGCTAATACATGTGACACAGGCCGCGATCGGTCGGCGCGTCGTCGTCGCCTGCGTGCCGTCACGCGCGTGGGCACCCGCGTCGACCGTTACGGGTCGCGGCGCTACATATTAGACTGAGACCGATGCGCGTCATTCCGTCCTCTCGTCGTGGTCGCCGTCGTCGTGGTCGTCGTCTTGTTCCCTCTGGGTGAGCGGCGGCCGTCGGGCGGCGTTTCGCGGCGGGGCCAAAGGGCGGCGCGCTCCGCTTTGGTGACTCTGGATAACTCACTGGTCGATCGCACTGGCTTTCACGCCTGGCGACGGGTCTCTCGAGGGTCCGCCCTATCAACTGTCGACGGTCGGTTAAGTGCCTACCGTGGTTACTACGGGTAACGGGGAATCGGGGTTCGATTCCGGAGAGGGAGCATGCGAAACGGCTACCACATCCAAGGAAGGCAGCAGGCGCGCAAATTACCCACTCCCGGCACGGGGAGGTAGTGACGAAAAATAACGACGCGGGACTCTGTCGAGGCCCCGCGATCGGAATGAGTACACTTCAAATCCGTTAACGAGGACCAACCGGAGGGCAAGTCTGGTGCCAGCAGCCGCGGTAATTCCAGCTCCGGTAGCGTATATTAAAGTTGTTGCGGTTAAAAAGCTCGTAGTCCGAACTCGGGTTCGTGGTCGCGTTCGCGGCCCCGGGGCGGCGGCGCCATCGTCCGTCGTTGACTTTGGTCGTCCGTGCGCATTCCCGGCCCTTTCCGCCGGTGTCAACCGCTTGCACATCCGCCACGCGGTCCTGCCGGCGAAGTTACGCGGGGGAGTAGCAGGTGTCTTTCCGACGGGTTTGCCGCGGAGGTTGCGTGGGGGGAGTCCAGCGAGCGTCGCCGTCTGCGGTGCAGCGGCGCCCGGGGTTTTCGTTCCGTTTCGGCGCGCGGCGCGGTCTAAAGGCGGTTGCGGTCAAGCGCGGCGTTTCGCTTTTCCCCAACCCCCCTGTCGGCGGCGGCCAGCGGCGTTCACTCGTCGTCTGCGTCGCCGTCGTCGCCTAAAGGGGGGGCGGGTGGGCGTGCGTCGCGTCGCCTCCGTCTCGCGTTGTCGCCCGCGGGCGGGACGCTTTTCCCTGCCGCTGTTTAACTTCCGCGCGGTGGCCTCCTCTTCCCTCTCGTCCTCCAGTCTTCCCTCGGGCCCTGCTCTACCTACCTCCGCGTCTAATCTTCGCGTCCGTTTTGCGCGCGTGCGCGGTCGGCGGTTTCTCCTCCAAGGGTGCTCTTGACCGAGTGTCCGCGGCGGCCGGTACGTTCACTTTGAAAAAATTAGAGTGCTCAGAGCGGGCTGTTCAAGCTTGCATACGATAAGCATGGAATGATGGAAGAGGGCCTCGTCTACGTCTGTCGGTCTCCGTCTACGGCGAGGCAATGATCGAAGGGAGCGGTCGGGGCCACTCGTATTGCGACGTTAGAGGTGAAATTCTTGGATCGTCGCAAGACGAACTGCAGCGATGGCGTGTGGCAAGCACGTTTTCCTCGATCAAGAGCGAAAGTCGGAGGTTCGAAGACGATCAGATACCGTCGTAGTTCCGACCGTAAACGATGCCGACCGGCGATCCGCCGGCGTTCGCTTCCATGACCCGGCGGGTAGCCTGCGGGAAACCAG
Organism: Acanthosepion lycidas; assembly: GCA_963932145.1. Taxonomy (NCBI): domain Eukaryota; kingdom Metazoa; phylum Mollusca; class Cephalopoda; order Sepiida; family Sepiidae; genus Acanthosepion; species Acanthosepion lycidas. Next base: position 26,048 of record CAWVQA010001462.1, on the reverse strand, counting down.
AGTTCGGTTCCGGGGGGAGTATGGTTGCAAAGCTGAAACTTAAAGGAATTGACGGAAGGGCACCACCAGGAGTGGAGCCTGCGGCTTAATTTGACTCAACACGGGAAAACTCACCCGGTCCGGACACCGGTAGGATTGACAGATCGATAGCTCTTTCTCGATTCGGTGGGTGGTGGTGCATGGCCGTTCTTAGTTGGTGGAGCGATCCGTCTGGTTGATTCCGATAACGAACGAGACTCCGGCCTGCTAACTAGTGCGCCGATGTGTGTGTTTATTCAACGGCGGGCTCGGCGTTCATCGCAGCGCCCGGGTCCGGGTCGGTTTTCTCACGCACTTCTTAGAGGGACGGGTGGCAGAAAGCCACACGAGGCGGAGCGATAACAGGTCTGTGATGCCCTTAGATGTCCGGGGCCGCACGCGCGCTACACTGGAGGTATCAGCGGGGACTTCGCCCCGGCCCGAGAGGGTCGGGAAACCTCTTAACCACCTCCCGTGATAGGGATCGGGGCCTGTAACCAACCCCGTGAACGAGGAATTCCCGGTAGGCGCGGGTCAACAGCCCGCGTCGATCACGTCCCTGCCCTTTGTACACACCGCCCGTCGCTACTACCGATCGAACGGTCCGGTGAGGTCCTCGGATCTGGCCGACGACGCCGCCGGGCAGCGTGCACGTGGCGCAGCGGCGGCGGTTTTGCCGCCGTCGTTTCCCGCGCGTGTCGTACTCGCCTCGGCGTTCGATGCCTGGAGAAGACGACCGAACCCGATCGTTTAGAGGAAGTAAAAGTCGTAACAAGGTTTCCGTAGGTGAACCTGCGGAAGGATCATTATCGATGACATGCGTCGTCTTCGCTGTTTTGCTTGCTTTCTTTTTCGAAACGCCGACGGGTCGCTCTCTGTTCTCCCCGCCGTCTCCGGGAGACTACTCGTCGGTCGGGACTCGTAGCGTGCGTGTACCGCCGTCAGGAGTGCTTGGTCGGTCGCGGGAAGCACGTTATTAGTCGGCGAAAAACGTAGGGCAGTTTACGCTCGTTCCGCGGCAGCTGCAGCAGGCCGCCGAATTGGCCGCGCCACCGTCGCATGGACGGCCCGCCTCCTTGCGTCTGTTTGCTGCTTCTGCTGCTTGCTGCTCCTAACTACTCGTCCGACGCAAATATCCTCTGCTCTCTGCGCGAGATGGGCGCCCGTCTCGAGCCGTATTACGTCCAGCCACTCCGTTTTCATGTGCCGCCGCTTCTACGTCCCCGCCCTGTGAGTGGAGGTCGAGTACGGTTAGACGTGCACGCGATTCGAGGGGCCGCCACTGCCAGCCACGATCGCGAGACGGATGCCGCCGCCACGCGTCCGTCTGCCGCCTAAGTCGACGTGGTGACGTGTCCGGTCCACACCGCCGTCAATGTCCTCGACAAAATTGTGGTAGTTGCCGAGGTGCCAGTCTGCTGTGGACTAGTACCGCTTCGGTCGCGCGCGCGGGCGCAACGTCTCGGCCTCCTTGCTCCTCTTTCTCGCACACATTTTTAAACTTGCCGCAAAAATAAATAAATAAAACAAACAAAAAACCCTGGACGGGGGATCACTCGGCTCGTCCGTCGATGAAGAGCGCGGCCAGCCGCGAGAACTGATGCGAATTGCAGGACTCAGTGAACATCGACACCTCGAACGCACATTGCGGCCTCGAGATCCCTTGTCTCGGGGCCCCGTCCGGTCGAGAGGCGGAAAATGGCATGTCTTCTCGCTCGATAAAGTGGAGAGGCATCTCACCGTCCCCCGCGTCTTTCTTTCTTTCCGGAAAGAATTGCCTTTTCTCGCGCGGAGGAAACCGGGACGTCGCAGGAGGGTCTCCTCTTCCTACCTTCGTCTCCCGCTTGCAGACCGCGGGGTCGCTTCCGTTACGACCGCGAGCAGTCGTTGATTGCAAGACGATGACTTACGACCAACGCGGAGTTGCGGGGCAGCATCGTTTCGCTCTCGGAGGTCGAAATACAAACCTTGGGCGTCTCGAAGCCAGTCTCTGCCGCCGCCGCCGCCGCCGACGCACAACGCCGTCTTTTGTGCATGGTCGCGTCGTTTTTGTTTTTCTTGCATCACAAAACGCAAAAAACACCGCCGCCCTCGGCTCGGACGAGACGACCCGCTGAACTTAAGCATATCGCTAAGCGGAGGAAAAGAAACCAACCGGGATTCCCTTAGTAACGGCGAGTGAACCGGGAGAAGCCCAACGCCGAATCCCGTCGCAAGTAAACGGCTTCGGGACGTGTGGCGCATGGGTCGAAGGCAGCCGCTCGTTTTCGTCTCGCGTAGTTCGGAGTTCCCTCGATCGGGGCCGCCCGCGGCGGGTGCCAGGCCCATTCGGTGCGGACGGCGAGCGACGGCCTTCGATCCGAGAGTCGGGTTGCTTGGGAACGCAGCCCAAATCGGGTGGTAAGCTCCATCCAAGGCTAAATACCGGGACGAGTCCGATAGTCGACAAGTACCGTGAGGGAAAGTTGAAAAGAACTTTGGAGAGAGAGTTCAAGAGAACGTGAAACCGCCCAGGGGTAAACGGGTGGGACCGCTCACCGCGATCGCGGGGGGACTCAGTCCGGTGCTGCCGAACGTGGCCCAAACTCGATTTGGTTGCTTGCTCGGGCATTTTTGTCCGGGCGGCGGCGCCCATCACAGGCCGGCGCGGACGTCGTTCCGGGGGTCACCGGCGGGGGTGTGTCGCTGTCTTGTTGGCTCTGCCTGCAAACTCGTCCCCCTCGTCGCCCACCGGATTCTGCTTTTGCGCTCGCGTCGCCGACGGGAGAGACGGGCCGCGGGGAACGAGGAGAGCGCGGCGGTCGCCGCTGTCGCTGCTGCCGCCGCTGTGGCGGCGATTCGCGTCGCTGCTGCTGCTGCTGCCGCCGTGGCCGCCGTCGCTGCCGTCGTGGCTCCTCCTCTCCATTCCTCGCGATCACCCGCACCTCTTCTTCGCTCGGCATCATATGGCGCGGGCGCTTCGGCGCGACGCTCACATCCGCACGGCCGGCACCGGACGCACTTCCCCTCCGGTCCGTCGTCGCGACCCGTTCCCGGCGTGCAGGTCGACGCGCGGTGTCCGTAGGCGGAAGTCGCACTCTAAACTCCACCCTCCCCCACCTCGGGGGGCGGCGGAGGCGTCTTCTGTCGGGCCCGCGAGCGTACTGCCCCCTTCTGCCGGGGACGGAGGAAACGAAAACGCGATCCGTTACACGTGGCGAACCGGTTTCTTCCCGTCGGACGATCCGCGCGGCGCTTCGCGCGCTCCTCGGCGCCCCACCGTCTCGGGCGCGCGCGGGACAGTGTTCGCGGGAGCCTCGAAGCCGGCGCGGCCGCGCCGATTCCCGTGCCGGCGCGCGACGTCGTCTCGTCGCGTCGTCTTCTCCGCGTCCGGACGTCAAAAATCTGGGCGCGCGGGAGGGCACTGCCGGCGCGGTAGGTCGGCGTCACGCTCTGTGCCGCCCGTCACCTCGGGTCCGCGACGTGCATCGGCAACCCACCCGACCCGTCTTGAAACACGGACCGAGGAGTCCTGGCCGTTCGCGAGTCGT
>CAWVQA010001462.1:5000-17500 GCA_963932145.1 Acanthosepion lycidas | reverse complement strand
GCGCGCTTGCGCCTGCCTGCCTGCCTGCCTGCCTGCCTCGCAATCTTACGAGTGCGTAACGGCGCGAGTCCGTCGAATCGTTTCGATATGCCTAAGTGACACCGCGCGCGAAGAAGGCGGCGGCTTTGCTTCGTTTGCCGTAGCCGGACGCGCGTCGTGCGCCTCGGCACTGCTCGTCGCAGCGGTGCGTGTGGCTGGTGGCCGATGTTGTTGAATAAAATTCGAAAAATAAAATTCGAAAACCGAATTGAAGCCATCAGTTGTCGTTCTAATGTCGTTTCTATGCTCTTCGCACACCTTCCGTATCGGTTGGCATGAAATTTCTCAAAAAAAGCAAAGGTTGTTACACGAACAGCATTCAAGTGTCACCCGTTGGGAGGAGCGTCGCCGGCCTTCGTCTGCCGTCGCCGGACGCGCGCCTCGGAAGCTCAGTGCGTAACCTGCGACGAGTAGGAGGAGGAGTCCGTCGTCGTCGTCGAATCGTTTCGATGCCTCCTAAGTGATGCGTCGAAGGTGCCTGCTGCTGCCTTCGTCTGCCGTAACCGGACGCGCGCTTGCGCCTGCCTGCCTGCCTGCCTGCCTCGCAATCTTACGAGTGCGTAACGGCGCGAGTCCGTCGAATCGTTTCGATATGCCTAAGTGACACCGCGCGCGAAGAAGGCGGCGGCTTTGCTTCGTTTGCCGTAGCCGGACGCGCGTCGTGCGCCTCGGCACTGCTCGTCGCAGCGGTGCGTGTGGCTGGTGGCCGATGTTGTTGAATAAAATTCGAAAAATAAAATTCGAAAACCGAATTGAAGCCATCAGTTGTCGTTCTAATGTCGTTTCTATGCTCTTCGCACACCTTCCGTATCGGTTGGCATGAAATTTCTCAAAAAAAGCAAAGGTTGTTACACGAACAGCATTCAAGTGTCACCCGTTGGGAGGAGCGTCGCCGGCCTTCGTCTGCCGTCGCCGGACGCGCGCCTCGGAAGCTCAGTGCGTAACCTGCGACGAGTAGGAGGAGGAGTCCGTCGTCGTCGTCGTCGAATCGTTTCGATGCCTCCTAAGTGATGCGTCGAAGGTGCCTGCTGCTGCCTTCGTCTGCCGTAACCGGACGCGCGCTTGCGCCTGCCTGCCTGCCTGCCTGCCTCGCAATCTTACGAGTGCGTAACGGCGCGAGTCCGTCGAATCGTTTCGATATGCCTAAGTGACACCGCGCGCGAAGAAGGCGGCGGCTTTGCTTCGTTTGCCGTAGCCGGACGCGCGTCGTGCGCCTCGGCACTGCTCGTCGCAGCGGTGCGTGTGGCTGGTGGCCGATGTTGTTGAATAAAATTCGAAAAATAAAATTCGAAAACCGAATTGAAGCCATCAGTTGTCGTTCTAATGTCGTTTCTATGCTCTTCGCACACCTTCCGTATCGGTTGGCATGAAATTTCTCAAAAAAAGCAAAGGTTGTTACACGAACAGCATTCAAGTGTCACCCGTTGGGAGGAGCGTCGCCGGCCTTCGTCTGCCGTCGCCGGACGCGCGCCTCGGAAGCTCAGTGCGTAACCTGCGACGAGTAGGAGGAGGAGTCCGTCGTCGTCGTCGAATCGTTTCGATGCCTCCTAAGTGATGCGTCGAAGGTGCCTGCTGCTGCCTTCGTCTGCCGTAACCGGACGCGCGCTTGCGCCTGCCTGCCTGCCTGCCTGCCTCGCAATCTTACGAGTGCGTAACGGCGCGAGTCCGTCGAATCGTTTCGATATGCCTAAGTGACACCGCGCGCGAAGAAGGCGGCGGCTTTGCTTCGTTTGCCGTAGCCGGACGCGCGTCGTGCGCCTCGGCACTGCTCGTCGCAGCGGTGCGTGTGGCTGGTGGCCGATGTTGTTGAATAAAATTCGAAAAATAAAATTCGAAAACCGAATTGAAGCCATCAGTTGTCGTTCTAATGTCGTTTCTATGCTCTTCGCACACCTTCCGTATCGGTTGGCATGAAATTTCTCAAAAAAAGCAAAGGTTGTTACACGAACAGCATTCAAGTGTCACCCGTTGGGAGGAGCGTCGCCGGCCTTCGTCTGCCGTCGCCGGACGCGCGCCTCGGAAGCTCAGTGCGTAACCTGCGAGTAGGAGGAGGAGTCCGTCGTCGTCGTCGAATCGTTTCGATGCCTCCTAAGTGATGCGTCGAAGGTGCCTGCTGCTGCCTTCGTCTGCCGTAACCGGACGCGCGCTTGCGCCTGCCTGCCTGCCTGCCTCGCAATCTTACGAGTGCGTAACGGCGCGAGTCCGTCGAATCGTTTCGATATGCCTAAGTGACACCGCGCGCGAAGAAGGCGGCGGCTTTGCTTCGTTTGCCGTAGCCGGACGCGCGTCGTGCGCCTCGGCACTGCTCGTCGCAGCGGTGCGTGTGGCTGGTGGCCGATGTTGTTGAATAAAATTCGAAAAATAAAATTCGAAAACCGAATTGAAGCCATCAGTTGTCGTTCTAATGTCGTTTCTATGCTCTTCGCACACCTTCCGTATCGGTTGGCATGAAATTTCTCAAAAAAAGCAAAGGTTGTTACACGAACAGCATTCAAGTGTCACCCGTTGGGAGGAGCGTCGCCGGCCTTCGTCTGCCGTCGCCGGACGCGCGCCTCGGAAGCTCAGTGCGTAACCTGCGAGTAGGAGGAGGAGTCCGTCGTCGTCGTCGAATCGTTTCGATGCCTCCTAAGTGATGCGTCGAAGGTGCCTGCTGCTGCCTTCGTCTGCCGTAACCGGACGCGCGCTTGCGCCTGCCTGCCTGCCTGCCTGCCTGCCTGCCTCGCAATCTTACGAGTGCGTAACGGCGCGAGTCCGTCGAATCGTTTCGATATGCCTAAGTGACACCGCGCGCGAAGAAGGCGGCGGCTTTGCTTCGTTTGCCGTAGCCGGACGCGCGTCGTGCGCCTCGGCACTGCTCGTCGCAGCGGTGCGTGTGGCTGGTGGCCGATGTTGTTGAATAAAATTCGAAAAATAAAATTCGAAAACCGAATTGAAGCCATCAGTTGTCGTTCTAATGTCGTTTCTATGCTCTTCGCACACCTTCCGTATCGGTTGGCATGAAATTTCTCAAAAAAAGCAAAGGTTGTTACACGAACAGCATTCAAGTGTCACCCGTTGGGAGGAGCGTCGCCGGCCTTCGTCTGCCGTCGCCGGACGCGCGCCTCGGAAGCTCAGTGCGTAACCTGCGACGAGTAGGAGGAGGAGTCCGTCGTCGTCGTCGTCGAATCGTTTCGATGCCTCCTAAGTGATGCGTCGAAGGTGCCTGCTGCTGCCTTCGTCTGCCGTAACCGGACGCGCGCTTGCGCCTGCCTGCCTGCCTGCCTGCCTGCCTGCCTCGCAATCTTACGAGTGCGTAACGGCGCGAGTCCGTCGAATCGTTTCGATATGCCTAAGTGACACCGCGCGCGAAGAAGGCGGCGGCTTTGCTTCGTTTGCCGTAGCCGGACGCGCGTCGTGCGCCTCGGCACTGCTCGTCGCAGCGGTGCGTGTGGCTGGTGGCCGATGTTGTTGAATAAAATTCGAAAAATAAAATTCGAAAACCGAATTGAAGCCATCAGTTGTCGTTCTAATGTCGTTTCTATGCTCTTCGCACACCTTCCGTATCGGTTGGCATGAAATTTCTCAAAAAAAGCAAAGGTTGTTACACGAACAGCATTCAAGTGTCACCCGTTGGGAGGAGCGTCGCCGGCCTTCGTCTGCCGTCGCCGGACGCGCGCCTCGGAAGCTCAGTGCGTAACCTGCGAGTCCGTCGTCGAATCGTTTCGATGCCTCCTAAGTGATACGACGAAGGTTGCCTGCCTGCCTGCCTGCCTGCCTCGCAATGTACGAGTGCGTAACGGCGAGTCCGTCGAATCGTTTCGATATGCCTAAGTGACACCGCGCGAAGGCCTTGCTTCGTTTGCCGTAGCCGGACTCGCGTAATGCCCCTTAGAATGTATGTGCGTCCGTCCGTCCGTCGAGTCGTTAAATTCGCCGAAGGCCTTCCCTCGCTTGCCGTAGCCGCCGCCGGACTGCCGTAATGCTAAGTTCGTCGAAGTCCATCGTTTGCCGTAGCCGGACGCGCGTGGCTCGGCTCGTCGGACCAATCTCTTTGACAAGTGCCAACTTTCGACATTTCTTGAAAAAATTCAAAAAATAAAATTTGAAAAACCAAATTAAACCCATCAATTGTTATTCTAATGTTGTTTCTATGCTTTTCACATAGTTTCTGTATTGATTAGTATGAAATTTTTAAAAAAAGCAAAGGTTGTTACACGAATAGGTTTCAAAGTATAAGTTGGTAGGAAGAGCTCGCTTGTTCGGTTAGCGTCGCGGAGACGGCAATTTGCGCCTCGCGTCGGCTTAGGCCTCAGCCTTTCGCTGCCGCGCGTGTTCTATGTGCTTTCTCTCGCTTTTGCCTTAACTTTCGCTGATCTGTTTGCTCTTCTTGCCACCGCGGCGGTCCTCACCGTCATCGTGCCGTCGAAGCCGTTTTCGCCTTTGCCGGCATTCCTTCGGAGTAGGAAGCGTATTCGCACCAGCTTCCCAGGAGAACGACTACTCTCGCGATTAGCGTTCTCTACGAACAACTGTTCGAATACTCTGCTCCAGGACAAACCACTTGGCTCGCTCCCTCGCCGCATCTGCCTGCTTCAGATGTAACCCTTTATCGCTTGCCGTATGTCGTGGGGGGTATCCATCGTGACACGGCGGGCAGATGTTAGGGGACAGTGCTGCCAACACTCGCACGTCGTCTTTTTGTTCCATTTCTTCGCGTACCGCATTCCCTACCGAAGAATCTTTCGACAACGTCTTCTTCCGTTCGCCGGTAGATGGCACTAAGGTCGGATATTTGATCCGTGAACGCGTTCGCATGGCCATCAGCAGCATCAGCAGCCGCCGCCTTTGACACCGCCGCCGCCGCCGCCCCCTCCGCAGCTGAATCATCGCGTTTCCTGACGGTACGTTTGTGCGCGTGCGTTTCACCGGTTGGCCGCCGTATTTGTGGTTTCTTCTAGTGCCGGCTACGTCGAATCACTCGCCACCGCCGCCGCCGCCGCCGCCGCAGCCGCCGCAGCCGTTACACACTCGTCGATGATGAAGTTGTAGTCTTCGTGGTCGGTGTCGTCCGTTGCTTTTGTCTGGTCCCGTGCTAGTCGATGATTTGTCGTTTGCCGTCCGCATTTCCAGTCGTGCATGTCCAAACCCGGAGGTCATTTCGGTCGACGGAGACATGTCGTGGAGTATTCCTCGCGTCCCGTCCAAGCGCTCCCTTCAGTGATTGATACTTGCGTCGAAAGTCCTTGCGACTCGGTGCTCGAATCGGACTCGTTCGTTTGTAATGCGATCAGGAATGAGGGTTGTTCGAAAGCGCTGTTGTGTGTGTGTGTTTGAGTGTGCGCACGCGCGTGCGACATCTCCATCGTTAGCCCGCCGCCTTCCAGGTTGTCGTTTCGTCGGTCACGAATCGAATCGCCGCCGCCGCCGAGAGCTGTTCTTCCCCGCGTGTCTTGGCCGCTTTCTTACGCGTCGGGAAAACAGATTGACGGACCGTGTACGCGTCGCGAAGATCTGTCCACCTCTATCCGCGATGACACCGCCGACCCGCGGCTCCGTCAGGGCAGTAGCTCGTTCGTTGCGACAGACACCGGGAAGCTGCTGCCGCCGCTGCTGGTTTGGGTGGGGGACACGCCGGGACGTCGAATGTTTCTTCGTCCGTCTTCCGCCGCCGCCGCCGCCTTCGCAGTTTCCTGCCAAACTTTCGGTCCGCTACTAACGTGTCTATTCTCCACGCAATTCTCGGACGTCCAGTCACCGTCTCGGCGCAGTCGAAAGTTCTGGGTGTCGCCCGCCTTCTTCAACCGACCGCCTTCTCGTTGTAGTCGTCGTCGTCGTCGTGCTCGGAAGCAGCCTTTTGTCTACCACCGTCTGGCTCGTCTCCGTCGCGAGACACGCGGCTACTGCTCGTCGGTTAAATGGCGATCTCCTCCCGGAACGCTCGCTCGCTCGACCGGTGCCGGCGAACGATTTCGTTTCCGTTCGTCACTCGATCCTTCGGTTTCGGTGGAACTGTCGTCGTCGTCGTCGTTGCGCCTCCTCCTCCTCCTCCCACACGACACAGCCTTCTCGCCTCTCCTTCGGCTTTCGAAAGACTTCGCGTCTCTCACGCCGGCGCCGCGTGTCGACGATGCGAAAAACTTGAAAGCGCCGTAAAAGAAACGTCTTTTTAACGATCAAAGCCGGGAGGTACGCCGCCGCCGCCGCCGCCGCCGGCCCTGCTACTGCACGTGATGGTGTCGTAAAAGACTCGCTTCTTCCTTCTTACGCACGCCAAACTTGCCGCCGAAGAAAGCAGGAAAGCGAGGCGTCGGTTGCGCCGCCGCCTCCCGACCAGCGTTCGTCTTCGTCGTTGCCGCCGTTGACGAGCCGAACGCGAGCACGCAAAAAAAGAACGATACCTGGTTGATCCTGCCAGTAGTCATATGCTTGTCTCAAAGCTTAAGCCATGCAAGTGTAAGTTCACGCCACGCATTAGAACGGGCGAAACCGCGAATGGCTCAGGAACCGGACCTAATCCTCGGGACCGTAATCCTCCTCGGAGGCGATGGATAACTGTGGCAATTCTAGAGCTAATACATGTGACACAGGCCGCGATCGGTCGGCGCGTCGTCGTCGCCTGCGTGCCGTCACGCGCGTGGGCACCCGCGTCGACCGTTACGGGTCGCGGCGCTACATATTAGACTGAGACCGATGCGCGTCATTCCGTCCTCTCGTCGTGGTCGCCGTCGTCGTGGTCGTCGTCTTGTTCCCTCTGGGTGAGCGGCGGCCGTCGGGCGGCGTTTCGCGGCGGGGCTAAAGGGCGGCGCGCTCCGCTTTGGTGACTCTGGATAACTCACTGGTCGATCGCACTGGCTTTCACGCCTGGCGACGGGTCTCTCGAGGGTCCGCCCTATCAACTGTCGACGGTCGGTTAAGTGCCTACCGTGGTTACTACGGGTAACGGGGAATCGGGGTTCGATTCCGGAGAGGGAGCATGCGAAACGGCTACCACATCCAAGGAAGGCAGCAGGCGCGCAAATTACCCACTCCCGGCACGGGGAGGTAGTGACGAAAAATAACGACGCGGGACTCTGTCGAGGCCCCGCGATCGGAATGAGTACACTTCAAATCCGTTAACGAGGACCAACCGGAGGGCAAGTCTGGTGCCAGCAGCCGCGGTAATTCCAGCTCCGGTAGCGTATATTAAAGTTGTTGCGGTTAAAAAGCTCGTAGTCCGAACTCGGGTTCGTGGTCGCGTTCGCGGCCCCGGGGCGGCGGCGCCATCGTCCGTCGTTGACTTTGGTCGTCCGTGCGCATTCCCGGCCCTTTCCGCCGGTGTCAACCGCTTGCACATCCGCCACGCGGTCCTGCCGGCGAAGTTACGCGGGGGAGTAGCAGGTGTCTTTCCGACGGGTTTGCCGCGGAGGTTGCGTGGGGGGAGTCCAGCGAGCGTCGCCGTCTGCGGTGCAGCGGCGCCCGGGGTTTTCGTTCCGTTTCGGCGCGCGGCGCGGTCTAAAGGCGGTTGCGGTCAAGCGCGGCGTTTCGCTTTTCCCCAACCCCCCTGTCGGCGGCGGCCAGCGGCGTTCACTCGTCGTCTGCGTCGCCGTCGTCGCCTAAAGGGGGGGCGGGTGGGCGTGCGTCGCGTCGCCTCCGTCTCGCGTTGTCGCCCGCGGGGGGACGCTTTTCCCTGCCGCTGTTTAACTTCCGCGCGGTGGCCTCCTCTTCCCTCTCGTCCTCCAGTCTTCCCTCGGGCCCTGCTCTACCTACCTCCGCGTCTAATCTTCGCGTCCGTTTTGCGCGCGTGCGCGGTCGGCGGTTTCTCCTCCAAGGGTGCTCTTGACCGAGTGTCCGCGGCGGCCGGTACGTTCACTTTGAAAAAATTAGAGTGCTCAGAGCGGGCTGTTCAAGCTTGCATACGATAAGCATGGAATGATGGAAGAGGGCCTCGTCTACGTCTGTCGGTCTCCGTCTACGGCGAGGCAATGATCGAAGGGAGCGGTCGGGGCCACTCGTATTGCGACGTTAGAGGTGAAATTCTTGGATCGTCGCAAGACGAACTGCAGCGATGGCGTGTGGCAAGCACGTTTTCCTCGATCAAGAGCGAAAGTCGGAGGTTCGAAGACGATCAGATACCGTCGTAGTTCCGACCGTAAACGATGCCGACCGGCGATCCGCCGGCGTTCGCTTCCATGACCCGGCGGGTAGCCTGCGGGAAACCAGAGTTCGGTTCCGGGGGGAGTATGGTTGCAAAGCTGAAACTTAAAGGAATTGACGGAAGGGCACCACCAGGAGTGGAGCCTGCGGCTTAATTTGACTCAACACGGGAAAACTCACCCGGTCCGGACACCGGTAGGATTGACAGATCGATAGCTCTTTCTCGATTCGGTGGGTGGTGGTGCATGGCCGTTCTTAGTTGGTGGAGCGATCCGTCTGGTTGATTCCGATAACGAACGAGACTCCGGCCTGCTAACTAGTGCGCCGATGTGTGTGTTTATTCAACGGCGGGCTCGGCGTTCATCGCAGCGCCCGGGTCCGGGTCGGTTTTCTCACGCACTTCTTAGAGGGACGGGTGGCAGAAAGCCACACGAGGCGGAGCGATAACAGGTCTGTGATGCCCTTAGATGTCCGGGGCCGCACGCGCGCTACACTGGAGGTATCAGCGGGGACTTCGCCCCGGCCCGAGAGGGTCGGGAAACCTCTTAACCACCTCCCGTGATAGGGATCGGGGCCTGTAACCAACCCCGTGAACGAGGAATTCCCGGTAGGCGCGGGTCAACAGCCCGCGTCGATCACGTCCCTGCCCTTTGTACACACCGCCCGTCGCTACTACCGATCGAACGGTCCGGTGAGGTCCTCGGATCTGGCCGACGACGCCGCCGGGCAGCGTGCACGTGGCGCAGCGGCGGCGGTTTTGCCGCCGTCGTTTCCCGCGCGTGTCGTACTCGCCTCGGCGTTCGATGCCTGGAGAAGACGACCGAACCCGATCGTTTAGAGGAAGTAAAAGTCGTAACAAGGTTTCCGTAGGTGAACCTGCGGAAGGATCATTATCGATGACATGAAGCGTCGTCTTCGCTGTTTTGCTTGCTTTCTTTTTCGAAACGCCGACGGGTCGCTCTCTGTTCTCCCCGCCGTCTCCGGGAGACTACTCGTCGGTCGGGACTCGTAGCGTGCGTGTACCGCCGTCGGGAGTGCTTGGTCGGTCGCGGGAAGCACGTTATTAGTCGGCGAAAAACGTAGGGCAGTTTACGCTCGTTCCGCGGCAGCTGCAGCAGGCCGCCGAATTGGCCGCGCCACCGTCGCATGGACGGCCCGCCTCCTTGCGTCTGTTTGCTGCTTCTGCTGCTTGCTGCTCCTAACTACTCGTCCGACGCAAATATCCTCTGCTCTCTGCGCGAGATGGGCGCCCGTCTCGAGCCGTATTACGTCCAGCCACTCCGTTTTCATGTGCCGCCGCTTCTACGTCCCCGCCCTGTGAGTGGAGGTCGAGTACGGTTAGACGTGCACGCGATTCGAGGGGCCGCCACTGCCAGCCACGATCGCGAGACGGATGCCGCCGCCACGCGTCCGTCTGCCGCCTAAGTCGACGTGGTGACGTGTCCGGTCCACGCCGCCGTCAATGTCCTCGACAAAATTGTGGTAGTTGCCGAGGTGCCAGTCTGCTGTGGACTAGTACCGCTTCGGTCGCGCGCGCGGGCGCAACGTCTCGGCCTCCTTGCTCCTCTTTCTCGCACACATTTTTAAACTTGCCGCAAAAATAAATAAATAAAACAAACAAAAAACCCTGGACGGGGGATCACTCGGCTCGTCCGTCGATGAAGAGCGCGGCCAGCCGCGAGAACTGATGCGAATTGCAGGACTCAGTGAACATCGACACCTCGAACGCACATTGCGGCCTCGAGATCCCTTGTCTCGGGGCCCCGTCCGGTCGAGAGGCGGAAAATGGCATGTCTTCTCGCTCGATAAAGTGGAGAGGCATCTCACCGTCCCCCGCGTCTTTCTTTCTTTCCGGAAAGAATTGCCTTTTCTCGCGCGGAGGAAACCGGGACGTCGCAGGAGGGTCTCCTCTTCCTACCTTCGTCTCCCGCTTGCAGACCGCGGGGTCGCTTCCGTTACGACCGCGAGCAGTCGTTGATTGCAAGACGATGACTTACGACCAACGCGGAGTTGCGGGGCAGCATCGTTTCGCTCTCGGAGGTCGAAATACAAACCTTGGGCGTCTCGAAGCCAGTCTCTGCCGCCGCCGCCGCCGCCGCCGCCGACGCACAACGCCGTCTTTTGTGCATGGTCGCGTCGTTTTTGTTTTTCTTGCATCACAAAACGCAAAAAACACCGCCGCCCTCGGCTCGGACGAGACGACCCGCTGAACTTAAGCATATCGCTAAGCGGAGGAAAAGAAACCAACCGGGATTCCCTTAGTAACGGCGAGTGAACCGGGAGAAGCCCAACGCCGAATCCCGTCGCAAGTAAACGGCTTCGGGACGTGTGGCGCATGGGTCGAAGGCAGCCGCTCGTTTTCGTCTCGCGTAGTTCGGAGTTCCCTCGATCGGGGCCGCCCGCGGCGGGTGCCAGGCCCATTCGGTGCGGACGGCGAGCGACGGCCTTCGATCCGAGAGTCGGGTTGCTTGGGAACGCAGCCCAAATCGGGTGGTAAGCTCCATCCAAGGCTAAATACCGGGACGAGTCCGATAGTCGACAAGTACCGTGAGGGAAAGTTGAAAAGAACTTTGGAGAGAGAGTTCAAGAGAACGTGAAACCGCCCAGGGGTAAACGGGTGGGACCGCTCACCGCGATCGCGGGGGGACTCAGTCCGGTGCTGCCGAACGTGGCCCAAACTCGATTTGGTTGCTTGCTCGGGCATTTTTGTCCGGGCGGCGGCGCCCATCACAGGCCGGCGCGGACGTCGTTCCGGGGGTCACCGGCGGGGGTGTGTCGCTGTCTTGTTGGCTCTGCCTGCAAACTCGTCCCCCTCGTCGCCCACCGGATTCTGCTTTTGCGCTCGCGTCGCCGACGGGAGAGACGGGCCGCGGGGAACGAGGAGAGCGCGGCGGTCGCCGCTGTCGCTGCTGCCGCCGCTGTGGCGGCGATTCGCGTCGCTGCTGCTGCTGCTGCCGCCGTGGCCGCCGTCGCTGCCGTCGTGGCTCCTCCTCTCCATTCCTCGCGATCACCCGCACCTCTTCTTCGCTCGGCATCATATGGCGCGGGCGCTTCGGCGCGACGCTCACATCCGCACGGCCGGCACCGGACGCACTTCCCCTCCGGTCCGTCGTCGCGACCCGTTCCCGGCGTGCAGGTCGACGCGCGGTGTCCGTAGGCGGAAGTCGCACTCTAAACTCCACCCTCCCCCACCTCGGGGGGCGGCGGAGGCGTCTTCTGTCGGGCCCGCGAGCGTACTGCCCCCTTCTGCCGGGGACGGAGGAAACGAAAACGCGATCCGTTACACGTGGCGAACCGGTTTCTTCCCGTCGGACGATCCGCGCGGCGCTTCGCGCGCTCCTCGGCGCCCCACCGTCTCGGGCGCGCGCGGGACAGTGTTCGCGGGAGCCTCGAAGCCGGCGCGGCCGCGCCGATTCCCGTGCCGGCGCGCGACGTCGTCTCGTCGCGTCGTCTTCTCCGCGTCCGGACGTCAAAAATCTGGGCGCGCGGGAGGGCACTGCCGGCGCGGTAGGTCGGCGTCACGCTCTGTGCCGCCCGTCACCTCGGGTCCGCGACGTGCATCGGCAACCCACCCGACCCGTCTTGAAACACGGACCGAGGAGTCCTGGCCGTTCGCGAGTCGTAGGGGCCACGAAGAACCCCGAAGGCGCAGCGAAAGCGAGAGAGCGCGTGGGAGGGCACCGGTTCCGGGAGAGGTGTCGCGGCGAAAGCGGTTCCGGCGGGGAGTTTCTCGCTTCCTTCCGCCTGCCTAGCCGTGCCCGATTCCGCCGGCGCTTGCCGTCTTCGTCCCGTCGTCGGCTTCCCCCCTTTTCCTCCGTCCGTCCCGTATCGGTTCCTCAACGATTTTCCCGTCGCCGGGAGATGACGCAGGAGGCTCGGGCGCTTGTGGCGGGGGGAAAAACTCACGGGGGGGTCTTCGCGGGGTTGCAGCCTCAAACTTTCCTCCCACCGCCCACCGGTGAGATCCCGCGGCTTGAACTAGTCACGATTTAGGTCGTCGAGTTTAGGCGCTGCGCGCGGGCGCATCACCCCCGGGTCGGTAATTTTTTTCTCCGAGTACGACTCGGCCGACTCTGGCGTAGCGAGCGGCCAGGGACCCGAAAGATGGCGATCCACGCCCGGTCGGGATGAAGCCAGAGGAAACTCTGGTGGAAGTCCGAAGCGCCTCTGACGTGCAAATCGATCGTCGGAACCGGGTGTAGGGGCGAAAGACCAATCGAGCCGTCTAGTAGCTGGTTCCCTCCGAAGTTTCCCTCAGGATAGCTGGCGTTCGATCGTCGCAATTCCATCCGGTAAAGCGAACGATTGGAGGCCCCGGGGCCGTTCACGGCCTCGACCTACTCTCGAAC
>CAWVQA010001461.1:0-14603 GCA_963932145.1 Acanthosepion lycidas | reverse complement strand
TAACGTGAACTGGGAACCCAAAGTTGAAGCTTCAAACGGCAATTTAAGGCATTTCTCTTGCAGCTAGGCTACCGGAAGTGGGGTTTATCAGATTCTCCAACTCATTGTGCATCGAATAGGCTAATAAAATCACTACCAAAAATGACAAATCTTAATCGACTTTTTTTTTCGATACCCAAATAACGGGAACTGGGAACCCAAAGTTGAAGCTTCAAACGGCAATTTAAGGCATTTCTCTTGCAGCTAGGCTACCGGAAGTGGGGTTTATCAGATTCTCCAACTCATTGTGCATCGAATAGGCTAAAAAAATCACTACCAAAAATGACAAATCTTAATCGACTTTTTTTTCGATACCCAAATAACGGGAACTGGGAACCCAAAGTTGAAGCTTCAAAAGGCAATTTAAGGCATTTCTCTTGCAGCTAGGCTACCGGAAGTGGGGTTTATCAGATTCTCCAACTCATTGTGCATCGAATAGGCTAATAAAATCACTACCAAAAATGACAAATCTTAATCGACTTTTTTTTTCGATACCCAAATAACGGGAACTGGGAACCCAAAGTTGAAGCTTCAAACGGCAATTTAAGGCATTTCTCTTGCAGCTAGGCTACCGGAAGTGGGGTTTATCAGATTCTCCAACTCATTGTGCATCGAATAGGCTAATAAAATCACTACCAAAAATGACAAATCTTAATCGACTTTTTTTTTCGATACCCAAATAACGGGAACTGGGAACCCAAAGTTGAAGCTTCAAACGGCAATTTAAGGCATTTCACTTGCAGCTAGGCTACCGGAAGTGGGGTTTATCAGATTCTCCAACTCATTGTGCATCGAATAGGCTAATAAAATCACTACCAAAAATGACAAATCTTAATCGACTTTTTTTTTCGATACCCAAATAACGGGAACTGGGAACCCAAAGTTGAAGCTTCAAACGGCAATTTAAGGCATTTCTCTTGCAGCTAGGCTACCGGAAGTGGGGTTTATCAGATTCTCCAACTCATTGTGCATCGAATAGGCTAATAAAATCACTACCAAAAATGACAAATCTTAATCGACTTTTTTTTTCGATACCCAAATAACGGGAACTGGGAACCCAAAGTTGAAGCTTCAAACGGCAATTTAAGGCATTTCCCTTGCAGCTAGGCTACCGGAAGTGGGGTTTATCAGATTCTCCAACTCATTGTGCATCGAATAGGCTAATAAAATCACTACCAAAAATGACAAATCTTAATCGACTTTTTTTTTTCGATACCCAAATAACGGGAACTGGGAACCCAAAGTTGAAGCTTCAAACGGCAATTTAAGGCATTTCTCTTGCTGCTAGGCTACCGGAAGTGGGGTTTATCAGATTCTCCAACTCATTGTGCATCGAATAGGCTAATAAAATCACTACCAAAAATGACAAATCTTAATCGACTTTTTTTTTTCGATACCCAAATAACGGGAACTGGGAACCCAAAGTTGAAGCTTCAAACGGAAATTTAAGGCATTTCTCTTGCAGCTAGGCTACCGGAAGTGGGGTTTATCAGATTCTCCAACTCATTGTGCATCGAATAGGCTAATAAAATCACTACCAAAAATGACAAATCTTAATCGACTTTTTTTTTCGATACCCAAATAACGGGAACTGGGAACCCAAAGTTGAAGCTTCAAACGGCAATTTAAGGCATTTCCCTTGCAGCTAGGCTACCGGAAGTGGGGTTTATCAGATTCTCCAACTCATTGTGCATCGAATAGGCTAAAAAAATCACTACCAAAAATGGCAAATCTTAATCGACTTTTTTTTTTCGATACCCAAATAACGGGAACTGGGAACCCAAAGTTGAAGCTTCAAACGGCAATTTAAGGCATTTCTCTTGCAGCTAGGCTACCGGAAGTGGGGTTTATCAGATTCTCCAACTCATTGTGCATCGAATAGGCTAATAAAATCACTACCAAAAATGACAAATGTTAATCGACTTTTTTTTTTCGATACCCAAATAACGGGAACTGGGAACCCAAAGTTGAAGCTTCAAACGGCAATTTAAGGCATTTCTCTTGCAGCTAGGCTACCGGAAGTGGGGTTTATCAGATTCTCCAACTCATTGTGCATCGAATAGGCTAATAAAATCACTACCAAAAATGACAAATCTTAATCGACTTTTTTTTTCGATACCCAAATAACGGGAACTGGGAACCCAAAGTTGAAGCTTCAAACGGCAATTTAAGGCATTTCCCTTGCAGCTAGGCTACCGGAAGTGGGGTTTATCAGATTCTCCAACTCATTGTGCATCGAATAGGCTAATAAAATCACTACCAAAAATGACAAATCTTAATCGACTTTTTTTTTTCGATACCCAAATAACGGGAACTGGGAACCCAAAGTTGAAGCTTCAAACGGCAATTTAAGGCATTTCTCTTGCTGCTAGGCTACCGGAAGTGGGGTTTATCAGATTCTCCAACTCATTGTGCATCGAATAGGCTAATAAAATCACTACCAAAAATGACAAATCTTAATCGACTTTTTTTTTCGATACCCAAATAACGGGAACTGGGAACCCAAAGTTGAAGCTTCAAACGGAAATTTAAGGCATTTCTCTTGCAGCTAGGCTACCGGAAGTGGGGTTTATCAGATTCTCCAACTCATTGTGCATCGAATAGGCTAATAAAATCACTACCAAAAATGACAAATCTTAATCGACTTTTTTTTTCGATACCCAAATAACGGGAACTGGGAACCCAAAGTTGAAGCTTCAAACGGCAATTTAAGGCATTTCCCTTGCAGCTAGGCTACCGGAAGTGGGGTTTATCAGATTCTCCAACTCATTGTGCATCGAATAGGCTAAAAAAATCACTACCAAAAATGGCAAATCTTAATCGACTTTTTTTTTTCGATACCCAAATAACGGGAACTGGAACCCAAAGTTGAAGCTTCAAACGGCAATTTAAGGCATTTCTCTTGCAGCTAGGCTACCGGAAGTGGGGTTTATCAGATTCTCCAACTCATTGTGCATCGAATAGGCTAATAAAATCACTACCAAAAATGACAAATCTTAATCGACTTTTTTTTTCGATATCCAAATAACGGGAACTGGGTGCCCAAAGTTGAAGCTTCAAACGGCAATTTAAGGCATTTCTCTTGCAGCTAGGCTACCGGAAGTGGGGTTTATCAGATTCTCCAACTCATTGTGCATCGAATAGGCTAATAAAATCACTACCAAAAATGACAAATGTTAATCGACTTTTTTTTTCGATACCCAAATAACGGGAACTGGGAACCCAAAGTTGAAGCTTCAAACGGCAATTTAAGGCATTTCTCTTGCAGCTAGGCTACCGGAAGTGGGGTTTATCAGATTCTCCAACTCATTGTGCATCGAATAGGCTAATAAAATCACTACCAAAAATGACAAATCTTAATCGACTTTTTTTTTCGATACCCAAATAACGGGAACTGGGAACCCAAAGTTGAAGCTTCAAACGGCAATTTAAGGCATTTCTCTTGCAGCTAGGCTACCGGAAGTGGGGTTTATCAGATTCTCCAACTCATTGTGCATCGAATAGGCTAATAAAATCACTACCAAAAATGACAAATGTTAATCGACTTTTTTTTTCGATACCCAAATAACGGGAACTGGGAACCCAAAGTTGAAGCTTCAAACGGCAATTTAAGGCATTTCTCTTGCAGCTAGGCTACCGGAAGTGGGGTTTATCAGATTCTCCAACTCATTGTGCATCGAATAGGCTAATAAAATCACTACCAAAAATGACAAATCTTAATCGACTTTTTTTTTCGATACCCAAATAACGGGAACTGGGAACCCAAAGTTGAAGCTTCAAACGGCAATTTAAGGCATTTCCCTTGCAGCTAGGCTACCGGAAGTGGGGTTTATCAGATTCTCCAACTCATTGTGCATCGAATAGGCTAATAAAATCACTACCAAAAATGACAAATCTTAATCGACTTTTTTTTTTCGATACCCAAATAACGGGAACTGGGAACCCAAAGTTGAAGCTTCAAACGGCAATTTAAGGCATTTCTCTTGCTGCTAGGCTACCGGAAGTGGGGTTTATCAGATTCTCCAACTCATTGTGCATCGAAT
Source organism: Acanthosepion lycidas (assembly GCA_963932145.1). Taxonomy (NCBI): domain Eukaryota; kingdom Metazoa; phylum Mollusca; class Cephalopoda; order Sepiida; family Sepiidae; genus Acanthosepion; species Acanthosepion lycidas. The sequence continues at coordinate 10,521 of CAWVQA010001461.1, read as the reverse complement.
AGGCTAATAAAATCACTACCAAAAATGACAAATCTTAATCGACTTTTTTTTTCGATACCCAAATAACGGGAACTGGGAACCCAAAGTTGAAGCTTCAAACGGAAATTTAAGGCATTTCTCTTGCAGCTAGGCTACCGGAAGTGGGGTTTATCAGATTCTCCAACTCATTGTGCATCGAATAGGCTAAAAAAATCACTACCAAAAATGGCAAATCTTAATCGACTTTTTTTTTTCGATACCCAAATAACGGGAACTGGGAACCCAAAGTTGAAGCTTCAAACGGCAATTTAAGGCATTTCTCTTGCAGCTAGGCTACCGGAAGTGGGGTTTATCAGATTCTCCAACTCATTGTGCATCGAATAGGCTAATAAAATCACTACCAAAAATGACAAATCTTAATCGACTTTTTTTTTCGATATCCAAATAACGGGAACTGGGTGCCCAAAGTTGAAGCTTCAAACGGCAATTTAAGGCATTTCTCTTGCAGCTAGGCTACCGGAAGTGGGGTTTATCAGATTCTCCAACTCATTGTGCATCGAATAGGCTAATAAAATCACTACCAAAAATGACAAATCTTAATCGACTTTTTTTTTCGATACCCAAATAACGGGAACTGGGAACCCAAAGTTGAAGCTTCAAACGGCAATTTAAGTCATTTCTCTTGCAGCTAGGCTACCGGAAGTGGGGTTTCTCAGATTCTCCAACTCATTGTGCATCGAATAGGCTAATAAAATCACTACCAAAAATGACAAATCTTAATCGACTTTTTTTTTCGATACCCAAATAACGGGAACTGGGAACCCAAAGTTGAAGCTTCAAACGGCAATTTAAGGCATTTCTCTTGCAGCTAGGCTACCGGAAGTGGGGTTTATCAGATTCTCCAACTCATTGTGCATCGAATAGGCTAATAAAATCACTACCAAAAATGACAAATCTTAATCGACTTTTTTTTTCGATACCCAAATAACGGGAACTGGGAACCCAAAGTTGAAGCTTCAAACGGCAATTTAAGGCATTTCTCTTGCAGCTAGGCTACCGGAAGTGGGGTTTATCAGATTCTCCAACTCATTGTGCATCGAATAGGCTAATAAAATCACTACCATAAATGACAAATGTTAATCGACTTTTTTTTTCGATACCCAAATAACGGGAACTGGGAACCCAAAGTTGAAGCTTCAAACGGCAATTTAAGGCATTTCTCTTGCAGCTAGGCTACCGGAAGTGGGGTTTATCAGATTCTCCAACTCATTGTGCATCGAATAGGCTAATAAAATCACTACCAAAAATGACAAATCTTAATCGACTTTTTTTTTTCGATACCCAAATAACGGGAAGTGGGAACCCAAAGTTGAAGCTTCAAACGGCAATTTAAGGCATTTCTCTTGCAGCTAGGCTACCGGAAGTGGGGTTTATCAGATTCTCCAACTCATTGTGCATCGAATAGGCTAATAAAATCACTACCAAAAATGACAAATCTTAATCGACTTTTTTTTTCGATACCCAAATAACGGGAACTGGGAACCCAAAGTTGAAGCTTCAAACGGCAATTTAAGGCATTTCCCTTGCAGCTAGGCTACCGGAAGTGGGGTTTATCAGATTCTCCAACTCATTGTGCATCGAATAGGCTAATAAAATCACTACCAAAAATGACAAATCTTAATCGACTTTTTTTTTTCGATACCCAAATAACGGGAACTGGGAACCCAAAGTTGAAGCTTCAAACGGCAATTTAAGGCATTTCTCTTGCAGCTAGGCTACCGGAAGTGGGGTTTATCAGATTCTCCAACTCATTGTGCATCGAATAGGCTAATAAAATCACTACCAAAAATGACAAATCTTAATCGACTTTTTTTTTCGATACCCAAATAACGGGAACTGGGAACCCAAAGTTGAAGCTTCAAACGGAAATTTAAGGCATTTCTATTGCAGCTAGGCTACCGGAAGTGGGGTTTATCAGATTCTCCAACTCATTGTGCATCGAATAGGCTAATAAAATCACTACCAAAAATGACAAATCTTAATCGACTTTTTTTTTCGATACCCAAATAACGGGAACTGGGAACCCAAAGTTGAAGCTTCAAACGGCAATTTAAGGCATTTCCCTTGCAGCTAGGCTACCGGAAGTGGGGTTTATCAGATTCTCCAACTCATTGTGCATCGAATAGGCTAAAAAAATCACTACCAAAAATGACAAATCTTAATCGACTTTTTTTTTTCGATACCCAAATAACGGGAACTGGGAACCCAAAGTTGAAGCTTCAAACGGCAATTTAAGGCATTTCTCTTGCAGCTAGGCTACCGGAAGTGGGGTTTATCAGATTCTCCAACTCATTGTGCATCGAATAGGCTAATAAAATCACTACCAAAAATGACAAATCTTAATCGACTTTTTTTTTCGATACCCAAATAACGGGAACTGGGAACCCAAAGTTGAAGCTTCAAACGGCAATTTAAGGCATTTCTCTTGCAGCTAGGCTACCGGAAGTGGGGTTTATCAGATTCTCCAACTCATTGTGCATCGAATAGGCTAATAAAATCACTACCAAAAATGACAAATCTTAATCGACTTTTTTTTTCGATATCCAAATAACGGGAACTGGGTGCCCAAAGTTGAAGCTTCAAACGGCAATTTAAGGCATTTCTCTTGCAGCTAGGCTACCGGAAGTGGGGTTTATCAGATTCTCCAACTCATTGTGCATCGAATAGGCTAATAAAATCACTACCAAAAATGACAAATCTTAATCGACTTTTTTTTTCGATACCCAAATAACGGGAACTGGGAACCCAAAGTTGAAGCTTCAAACGGCAATTTAAGTCATTTCTCTTGCAGCTAGGCTACCGGAAGTGGGGTTTCTCAGATTCTCCAACTCATTGTGCATCGAATAGGCTAATAAAATCACTACCAAAAATGACAAATCTTAATCGACTTTTTTTTTCGATACCCAAATAACGGGAACTGGGAACCCAAAGTTGAAGCTTCAAACGGCAATTTAAGGCATTTCTCTTGCAGCTAGGCTACCGGAAGTGGGGTTTATCAGATTCTCCAACTCATTGTGCATCGAATAGGCTAAAAAAATCACTACCAAAAATGACAAATCTTAATCGACTTTTTTTTTCGATACCCAAATAACGGGAACTGGGAACCCAAAGTTGAAGCTTCAAACGGCCATTTAAGGCATTTCTCTTGCAGCTAGGCTACGGGAAGTGGGGTTTATCAGATTCTCCAACTCATTGTGCATCGAATAGGCTAATAAAATCACTACCAAAAATGACAAATCTTAATCGACTTTTTTTTTCGATACCTAAATAACGGGAACTGGGAACCCAAAGTTGAAGCTTCAATCGGCAATTTAAGGCATTTCTCTTGCAGCTAGGCTACCGGAAGTGGGGTTTATCAGATTCTCCAACTCATTGTGCATCGAATAGGCTAATAAAATCACTACCAAAAATAACAAATCTTAATCGACTTTTTTTTTCGATACCCAAATAACGGGAACTGGGAACCCAAAGTTGAAGCTTCAAACGGCAATTGAAGGCATTTCTCTTGCAGCTAGGCTACCGGAAGTGGGGTTTATCAGATTCTCCAACTCATTGTGCATCGAATAGGCTAATAAAATCACTACCAAAAATGACAAAACTTAATCGACTTTTTTTTTCGATACCCAAATAACGGGAACTGGGAACCCAAAGTTGAAGCTTCAAACGGCAATTTAAGGCATTTCTCTTGCAGCTAGGCTACCGGAAGTGGGGTTTATCAGATTCTCCAACTCATTGTGCATCGAATAGGCTAATAAAATCACTACCAAAAATGACAAATCTTAATCGACTTTTTTTTTTCGATACCCAAATAACGGGAACTGGGAACCCAAAGTTGAAGCTTCAAACGGCAATTTAAGGCATTTCTCTTGCAGCTAGGCTACCGGAAGTGGGGTTTATCAGATTCTCCAACTCATTGTGCATCGAATAGGCTAATAAAATCACTACCAAAAATGACAAATCTTAATCGACTTTTTTTTTCGATACCCAAAATAACGGGAACTGGGAACCCAAAGTTGAAGCTTCAAACGGCAATTTAAGGCATTTCTCTTGCAGCTAGGCTACCGGAAGTGGGGTTTATCAGATTCTCCAACTCATTGTGCATCGAATAGGCTAAAAAAATCACTACCAAAAATGACAAATCTTAATCGACTTTTTTTTTCGATACCCAAATAACGGGAACTGGGAACCCAAAGTTGAAGCTTCAAACGGCAATTTAAGGCATTTCTCTTGCAGCTAGGCTACCGGAAGTGGGGTTTATCAGATTCTCCAACTCATTGTGCATCGAATAGGCTAAAAAAATCACTACCAAAAATGACAAATCTTAATCGACTTTTTTTTTCGATACCCAAATAACGGGAACTGGGAACCCAAAGTTGAAGCTTCAAACGGCAATTTAAGGCATTTCTCTTGCAGCTAGGCTACCGGAAGTGGGGTTTATCAGATTCTCCAACTCATTGTGCATCGAATAGGCTAATAAAATCACTACCAAAAATGACAAATCTTAATCGACTTTTTTTTTCGATACCCAAATAACGGGAACTGGGAACGCAAAGTTGAAGCTTCAAACGGCAATTTAAGGCATTTCTCTTGCAGCTAGGCTACCGGAAGTGGGGTTTATCAGATTCTCCAACTCATTGTGCATCGAATAGGCTAATAAAATCACTACCAAAAATGACAAATCTTAATCGACTTTTTTTTTCGATACCCAAATAACGGGAACTGGGAACCCAAAGTTGAAGCTTCAAACGGCAATTTAAGGCATTTCTCTTGCAGCTAGGCTACCGGAAGTGGGGTTTATCAGATTCTCCAACTCATTGTGCATCGAATAGGCTAATAAAATCACTACCAAAAATGACAAATCTTAATCGACTTTTTTTTTCGATACCCAAATAACGGGAACTGGGAACCCAAAGTTGAAGCTTCAAACGGCAATTTAAGGCATTTCTCTTGCAGCTAGGCTACCGGAAGTGGGGTTTATCAGATTCTCCAACTCATTGTGCATCGAATAGGCTAATAAAATCACTACCAAAAATGACAAATCTTAATCGACTTTTTTTTTCGATGCCCAAATAACGGGAACTGGGAACCCAAAGTTGAAGCTTCGAACGGCAATTTAAGGCATTTCACTTGCAGCTAGGCTACCGGAAGTGGGGTTTATCAGATTCTCCAACTCATTGTGCATCGAATAGGCTAAAAAAATCACTACCAAAAATGACAAATCTTAATCGACTTTTTTTTTTCGATACCCAAATAACGGGAACTGGGAACCCAAAGTTGAAGCTTCAAACGGCAATTTAAGGCATTTCTCTTGCAGCTAGGCTACCGGAAGTGGGGTTTATCAGATTCTCCACCTCATTGTGCATCGAATAGGCTAAAAAAATCACTACCAAAAATGACAAATCTTAATCGACTTTTTTTTTCGATACCCAAATAACGGGAACTTGGAACCCAAAGTTGAAGCTTCAAACGGCAATTTAAGGCATTTCTCTTGCAGCTAGGCTACCGGAAGTGGGGTTTATCAGATTCTCCAACTCATTGTGCATCGAATAGGCTAATAAAATCACTACCAAAAATGACAAATCTTAATCGACTTTATTTTTCGATACCCAAATAACGGGAACTGGGAACCCAAAGTTGAAGCTTCAAACGGCAATTTAAGGCATTTCTCTTGCAGCTAGGCTACCGGAAGTGGGGTTTATCAGATTCTCCAACTCATTGTGCATCGAATAGGCTAAAAAAATCACTACCAAAAATGACAAATCTTAATCGACTTTTTTTTTCGATACCCAAATAACGGGAACTGGGAACCCAAAGTTGAAGCTTCAAACGGCAATTTAAGGCATTTCTCTTGCAGCTAGGCTACCGGAAGTGGGGTTTATCAGATTCTCCAACTCATTGTGCATCGAATAGGCTAAAAAAATCACTACCAAAAATGACAAATCTTAATCGACTTTTTTTTTCGATACCCAAATAACGGGAACTGGGAACCCAAAGTTGAAGCTTCAAACGGCAATTTAAGGCATTTCTCTTGCAGCTAGGCTACCGGAAGTGGGGTTTATCAGATTCTCCAACTCATTGTGCATCGAATAGGCTAATAAAATCACTACCAAAAATGACAAATCTTAATCGACTTTTTTTTTCGATACCCAAATAACGGGAACTGGGAACCCAAAGTTGAAGCTTCAAACGGCAATTTAAGGCATTTCTCTTGCAGCTAGGCTACCGGAAGTGGGGTTTATCAGATTCTCCAACTCATTGTGCATCGAATAGGCTAATAAAATCACTACCAAAAATGACAAATCTTAATCGACTTTTTTTTTCGATACCCAAATAACGGGAACTGGGAACCCAAAATTGAAGCTTCAAACGGCAATTTAAGGCATTTCTCTTGCAGCTAGGCTACCGGAAGTGGGGTTTATCAGATTCTCCAACTCATTGTGCATCGAATAGGCTAATAAAATCACTACCAAAAATGACAAATCTTAATCGACTTTTTTTTTCGATACCCAAATAACGGGAACTGGGAACCCAAAGTTGAAGCTTCAAACGGCAATTTAAGGCATTTCTCTTGCAGCTAGGCTACCGGAAGTGGGGTTTATCAGATTCTCCAACTCATTGTGCATCGAATAGGCTAATAAAATCACTACCAAAAATGACAAATCTTAATCGACTTTTTTTTTCGATACCCAAATAACGGGAACTGGGAACCCAAAGTTGAAGCTTCAAACGGCAATTTAAGGCATTTCTCTTGCAGCTAGGCTACCGGAAGTGGGGTTTATCAGATTCTCCAACTCATTGTGTATCGAATAGGCTAATAAAATCACTACCAAAAATGACAAACCTTAATCGACTTTTTTTTTCGATACCCAAATAACGGGAACTGGGAACCCAAAGTTGAAGCTTCAAACGGCAATTTAAGGCATTTCTCTTGCAGCTAGGCTACCGGAAGTGGGGTTTATCAGATTCTCCAACTCATTGTGCATCGAATAGGCTAATAAAATCACTACCAAAAATGACAAATCTTAATCGACTTTTTTTTTCGATACCCAAATAACGGGAACTGGGAACCCAAAGTTGAAACTTCAAACGGCAATTTAAGGCATTTCTCTTGCAGCTAGGCTACCGGAAGTGGGGTTTATCAGATTCTCCAACTCATTGTGCATCGAATAGGCTAATAAAATCACTACCAAAAATGACAAATCTTAATCGACTTTTTTTTTCGATACCCAAATAACGGGAACTGGGAACCCAAAGTTGAAGCTTCAAACGGCAATTTAAGGCATTTCTCTTGCAGCTAGGCTACCGGAAGTGGGGTTTATCAGATTCTCCAACTCATTGTGCATCGAATAGGCTAATAAAATCACTACCAAAAATGACAAATCTTAATCGACTTTTTTTTTCGATACCCAAATAACGGGAACTGGGAACCCAAAGTTGAAGCTTCAAACGGCAATTTAAGGCATTTCTCTTGCAGCTAGGCTACCGGAAGTGGGGTTTATCAGATTCTCCAACTCATTGTGCATCGAATAGGCTAATAAAATCACTACCAAAAATGACAAATCTTAATCGACTTTTTTTTTCGATACCCAAATAACGGGAACTGGGAACCCAAAGTTGAAGCTTCAAACGGCAATTTAAGGCATTTCTCTTGCAGCTAGGCTACCGGAAGTGGGGTTTATCAGATTCTCCAACTCATTGTGCATCGAATAGGCTAATAAAATCACTACCAAAAATGACAAATCTTTATCGACTTTTTTTTTCGATACCCAAATAACGGGAACTGGGAACCCAAAGTTGAAGCTTCAAACGGCAATTTAAGGCATTTCTCTTGAAGCTAGGCTACCGGAAGTGGGGTTTATCAGATTCTCCAACTCATTGTGCATCGAATAGGCTAATAAAATCACTACCAAAAATGACAAATCTTAATCGACTTTTTTTTTCGATACCCAAATAACGGGAACTGGGAACCCAAAGTTGAAGCTTCAAACGGCAATTTAAGGCATTTCTCTTGCAGCTAGGCTACCGGAAGTGGGGTTTATCAGATTCTCCAACTCATTGTGCATCGAATAGGCTAATAAAATCACTACCAAAAATGACAAATCTTAATCGACTTTTTTTTTCGATACCCAAATAACGGGAACTGGGAACCCAAAGTTGAAGCTTCAAACGGCAATTTAAGGCATTTCTCTTGCAGCTAGGCTACCGGAAGTGGGGTTTATCAGATTCTCCAACTCATTGTGCATCGAATAGGCTAATAAAATCACTACCATAAATGACAAATCTTAATCGACTTTTTTTTTCGATACCCAAATAACGGGAACTGGGAACCCAAAGTTGAAGCTTCAAACGGCAATTTAAGGCATTTCTCTTGCAGCTAGGCTACCGGAAGTGGGGTTTATCAGATTCTCCAACTCATAGTGCATCGAATAGGCTAATAAAATCACTACCAAAAATGACAAATCTTAATCGACTTTTTTTTTCGTTACCCAAATAACGGGAACTGGGAACCCAAAGTTGAAGCTTCAAACGGCAATTTAAGGCATTTCTCTTGCAGCTAGGCTACCGGAAGTGGGGTTTATCAGATTCTCCAACTCATTGTGCATCGAATAGGCTAATAAAATCACTACCAAAAATGACAAATCTTAATCGACTTTTTTTTTCGATACCCAAATAACGGGAACTGGGAACCCAAAGTTGAAGCTTCAAACGGCAATTTAAGGCATTTCTCTTGCAGCTAGGCTACCGGAAGTGGGGTTTATCAGATTCTCCAACTCATTGTGCATCGAATAGGCTAATAAAATCACTACCAAAAATGACAAATCTTAATCGACTTTTTTTTTCGATACCCAAATAACGGGAACTGGGAACCCAAAGTTGAAGCTTCAAACGGCAATTTAAGGCATTTCTCTTGCAGCTAGGCTACCGGAAGTGGGGTTTATCAGATTCTCCAACTCATTGTGCATCGAATAGGCTAATAAAATCACTACCAAAAATGACAAATCTTAATCGACTTTTTTTTTCGATACCCAAATAACGGGAACTGGGAACCCAAAGTTGAAGCTTCAAACGGCAATTTAAGGCATTTCTCTTGCAGCTAGGCTACCGGAAGTGGGGTTTATCAGATTCTCCAACTCATTGTGCATCGAATAGGCTAATAAAATCACTACCAAAAATGACAAATCTTAATCGACTTTTTTTTTCGATACCCAAATAACGGGAACTGGGAACCCAAAGTTGAAGCTTCAAACGGCAATTTAAGGCATTTCTCTTGCAGCTAGGCTACCGGAAGTGGGGTTTATCAGATTCTCCAACTCATTGTGCATCGAATAGGCTAATAAAATCACTACCAAAAATGACAAATCTTAATCGACTTTTTTTTTCGATACCCAAATAACGGGAACTGGGAACCCAAAGTTGAAGCTTCAAACGGCAATTTAAGGCATTTCTCTTGCAGCTAGGCTACCGGAAGTGGGGTTTATCAGATTCTCCAACTCATTGTGCATCGAATAGGCTAATAAAATCACTACCAAAAATGACAAATCTTAATCGACTTTTTTTTCGATACCCAAATAACGGGAACTGGGAACCCAAAGTTGAAGCTTCAAACGGCAATTTAAGGCATTTCTCTTGCAGCTAGGCTACCGGAAGTGGGGTTTATCAGATTCTCCAACTCATTGTGCATCGAATAGGCTAATAAAATCACTACCAAAAATGACAAATCTTAATCGACTTTTTTTTTCGATACCCAAATAACGGGAACTGGGAACCCAAAGTTGAAGCTTCAAACGGCAATTTAAGGCATTTCTCTTGCAGCTAGGCTACCGGAAGTGGGGTTTATCAGATTCTCCAACTCATTGTGCATCGAATAGGCTAATAAAATCACTACCAAAAATGACAAATCTTAATCGACTTTTTTTTTCGATACCCAAATAACGGGAACTGGGAACCCAAAGTTGAAGCTTCAAACGGCAATTTAAGGCATTTCTCTTGCAGCTAGGCTACCGGAAGTGGGGTTTATCAGATTCTCCAACTCATTGTGCATCGAATAGGCTAATAAAATCACTACCAAAAATGACAAATCTTAATCGACTTTTTTTTTCGATACCCAAATAACGGGAACTGGGAACCCAAAGTTGAAGCTTCAAACGGCAATTTAAGGCATTTCTCTTGCAGCTAGGCTACCGGAAGTGGGGTTTATCAGATTCTCCAACTCATTGTGCATCGAATAGGCTAATAAAATCACTACCAAAAATGACAAATCTTAATCGACTTTTTTTTTCGATACCCAAATAACGGGAACTGGGAACCAAAATTGAAGCTTCAAACGGCAATTTAAGGCATTTCTCTTGCAGCTAGGCTACCGGAAGTGGGGTTTATCAGATCTCCAACTCATTGTGCATCGATAGGCTAATAAAACACTACCAAAAATGACAAATCTTAATCGACTTTTTTTTTCGATACCCAAATAACGGGAACTGGGAA
>CAWVQA010001460.1:0-26934 GCA_963932145.1 Acanthosepion lycidas | reverse complement strand
GTTTTGATTGATTCCATATCGATTTTCAATAATTTCATTGTTTTTCTAATGTTTTCAAAGTGTTATTGATATTTACAAACTAACGTTGAAAAAGTAGTGAAAAAAGCTAGATTTTGCATGTAAATCTCTATGTAATTAAAAGTTGTGTAAAACATAATATCTTAAATATAACTTTGTCAAAACTTCTGAAACTAGTTAAAATCAATAAGTTTTGATTGATTTCATATCGATTTTCAATAATTTCATTGTTTTTCTAATGTTTTCAAAGAGTTATTGATATTTACAAACTAGCGTTAAAAGTAGTGAAAAAAGCTAGATTTTGCATGTAAATCGCTATGTAATTAAAAGTTGTGTAAAACATAAAATCTTAAATATAACTTTGTCAAAACTTCTGAAACTAGTTAAAATCAATAAGTTTTGATTGATTTCATATCGATTTTTCAATAATTTCATTGTTTTTTCTAATGTTTTCAAACAGTTATTGATATTTACAAACTAGCGTTAAAAAGTAGTCAAAAACAGCATGATCTTTGCATGTAAATCGCTAAGTAATTAAAAGTTGTGTAAAACATAATATCTTAAATATAACTTTGTCAAAACTTCTGAAACTAGTTAAAATCAATAAGTTTTGATTGAATTTCATATCGATTTTCAATAATTTTCATTGTTTTTCTAATGTTTTCAAACAGTTATTGATATTTACAAACTAGCGTTAAAAAGTAGTGAAAAAAGCTAGATTTTGCCTGTAAATCGCTATGTAATTAAAAGTTGTGTAAAACATAAAATCTTAAATATATCTTTGTCAAAACTTCTGAAACTAGTTAAAATCAATAAGTTTTGATTGATTTCATATCGATTTTCAATAATTTCTTTGTTTTTCTAATGTTTTCAAAGAGTTATTGATATTTACAAACTAGCATTAAAAAGTAGTCAAAAACAGTTGATTTTGCATGTAAATCGCTATGTAATTAAAAGTTGTGTAAAACATAAAATCTTAAATAAAACTTTGTCAAAACTTCTGAAACTAGTTAAAATCAATAAGTTTTGATTGATTCCATATCGATTTTCAATAATTTCATTGTTTTTCTAATGTTTTCAAAGCTGTTATTGATATTTACAAACTAACGTTGAAAAAGTAGTGAAAAAGCTAGATTTTGCATGTAAATCTCTATGTAATTAAAAGTTGTGTAAAACATAAAATCTTAAATAAAACCTTTGTCAAAACTTCTGAAACTAGTTAAAATCAATAAGTTTTGATTGATTTCATATCGATTTTCAATAATTTCATTGTTTTACTAATGTTTTGAAAGAGTTATTGATATTTACAAACTAGCGTTAAAAAGTAGTCAAAAACAGCTTGATTTTGCATGTAAATCGCTATGTAATTAAAAGTTGTGTAAAACATAAAATCTTAAATAAACCTTGTCAAAACTTCTGAAACTAGTTAAAATCAATAAGTTTTGATTGATTTCATATCGATTTTCAATAATTTCATTGTTTTTCTAATGTTCTCAAACAGTTATTTATATTTACAAATTAGCGTAAAGTAGTGAAAAAAGCTAGATTTTGCATGTAAATCGCTATGTAATTAAAAGTTGTGTAAAACATAAAATCTTAAATAAAACTTTGTCAAAACTTCTGAAACTAGTTAAAATCAATAAGTTTGATTGATTCATATCGATTTTCAATAATTTTCATTGTTTTTCTAATGTTTTCAACTGTGTTATTAATATTTACAAACTAACGTTGAAAAAGTAGTGAAAAAAGCTAGATTTTGCATGTAAATCGCTATGTAATTAAAAGTTGTGTAAAACATAAATCTTAAATAAAACTTTGTCAAAACTTCTGAAACTAGTTAAAATCAATAAGTTTTGATTGATTTCATATCGATTTTCAATAATTTCATTGTTTTTATAATGTTTTCAAACAGTTATTGATATTTACAAACTAGCGTTAAAAAGTAGTGAAAAAAGCTAGATTTTGCATGAAATCGCTATGTAATTAAAAGTTGTGTAAAACATAAAATCTTAAATATATATTTGTCAAAACTTCTGAAACTAGTTAAAATCAATAAGTTTTGATTGATTTCATATCGATTTTCAATAATTTCATTGTTTTTCTAATGTTTTCAAACAGTTATTGATATTTACAAACTAGCGTTAAAAAGTAGTGAAAAAAGCTAGATTTTGCATGTAAATCGCTATGTAATTAAAAGTTGTGTAAAACATAAAATCTTAAATATAACTTTGTCAAAACTTCTGAAACTAGTTAAAATCAATAAGTTTTGATTGATTACATATCGATTTTCAATAATTTCATTGTTTTTCTAATGTTTTCAAACAGTTATTGATATTTACAAAATAGCCTTAAAAAGTAGTCAAAACAGCTTGATTTTGCATGTAAATCACTATGTAATTAAAAGTTGTGTTAAACATAAAATCTTAAATATAACTTTGTGAAACTTCTGAAACTAGTTAATATCAATAAGTTTTGATTGATTACATATCGATTTTCAATAATTTCATTGTTTTTCTAATGTTTTCAAAGAGTTATTGATATTACAAACTAGCGTTAAAAAGTAGTGAAAAAAGCTAGATTTTGCATGTAAATCGCTATGTAATTAAAAGTTGTGTAAAACATAAAATCTTAAATATAACTTTGTCAAAACTTCTGAAACTAGTTAAAATCAATAAGTTTTGATTGATTCATATCGATTTTCAATAATTTCATTGTTTTCTAATGTTTTCAAAATGTTATTGATATTTACAAACTAACGTTGAAAAAGTAGTGAAAAAAGCTAATTTTGCATGTAAATCGCTATATAATTAAAAGTTGTGTAAAACATAAAATCTTAAATATAACTTTGTTAAAACTTCTGAAACTAGTTAAAATCAATAAGTTTTGATTGATTTCATATCGATTTTCAATAATTTCATTGTTTTTCTAATGTTTTCAAGAGTTATTGATATTTACAAACTAGCGTAAAAAGTAGTGAAAAAAGCTAGATTTTGCATGTAAATCGCTATGTAATTAAAAGTTGTGTAAAACATAAAATCTTAAATATAACTTTGTCAAAACTTCTGAAACTAGTTAAAATCAATAAGTTTTGAGTTATTCCATATCGATTTTCAATAATTTCATTGTTTTTGTAATGTTTTCAAAGAGTTATTGATATTTACAAACTAGCGTTAAAAAGTAGTCAAAAACAGCTTGATTTTGCATGTAAATCGCTATGTAATTAAAAGTTGTGTAAACATAAAATCTTAAATAAAACTTTGTCAAATCTTCTGAAACTAGTTAAAATCAATAAGTTTTGATTGATTCCAATATAGATTTTCAATAATTTCATTGTTTTTCTAATGTTTTCAAAGTGTTATTGATATTTACAAACTAACGTTGAAAAAGTAGTGAAAAAAGCTAGATTTTGCATGTAAATCGCTATGTAATTAAAGTTGTGTAAAACATAAAATCTTAATATAACTTTGTCAAAACTTCTGAAACTAGTTAAATCAATAAGTCTTGATTGATTACATATCGATTTTCAATAATTTCATTGTTTTTCTAATGTTTTCAAAGAGTTATTGATATTTACAAACTAGCGTTAAAAAGTAGTGAAAAAGCTAGATTTTTGTATGTAAATCGCTATGTAATTAAAAGTTGTGTAAAACATAAAATCTTAAATATAACTTTGTCAAAACTTCTGAAACTAGTTAAAATCAATAAGTTTTGATTGATTCCATATCGATTTTCAATAATTTCATTGTTTTTGTAATGTTTTCAAAGAGTTTTTGATATTTACAAACTAGCGTTAAAAAGTAGTCAAAAACAGCTTGATTTTGCATGTAAATCGCTATGTAATTAAAAGTTGTGTAAAACATAAAATCTTAAATAAAACTTTGTCAAATCTTCTGAAACTAGTTAAAATCAATAAGTTTTGATTGATTCCATATAGATTTTCAATAATTTCATTGTTTTTCTAATGTTTTCAAAGTGTTATTGATATTTACAAACTAACGTTGAAAAAGTAGTGAAAAAAGCTAGATTTTGCATGTAAATCGCTATGTAATTAAAAGTTGTGTAAAACATAAAATCTTAAATATAACTTTGTCAAAACTTCTGAAACTAGTTAAAATCAATAAGTCTTGATTGATTACATATCGATTTTCAATAATTTCATTGTTTTTCTAATGTTTTCAAAGAGTTATTGATATTTACAAACTAGCGTTAAAAAGTAGTGAAAAAAGCTAGATTTTGTATGTAAATCGCTATGTAATTAAAAGTTGTGTAAAACATAAAATCTTAAATATAACTTTGTCAAAACTTCTGAAACTAGTTAAAATCAATAAGTTTTGATTGATTCCATATCGATTTTCAATAATTTCATTGTTTTTGTAATGTTTTCAAAGAGTTATTGATATTTACATACTAGCGTTAAAAAGTAGTCAAAAACAGCTTGATTTTGCATGTAAATCGCTATGTAATTAAAAGTTGTGTAAAACATAAAATCTAAAACAAAACTTTGTCAAAACTTCTGAAACTAGTTATAATCAATAAGTTTTGATTGATTCCATATCGATTTTCAATAATTTCATTGTTTTTCTAATGTTTTCAAAGTGTTATTGATATTTGCAAATTAACGTTGAAAAAGTAGTGAAAAAAGCTAGATTTTGCATGTAAATCGCTATGTAATTAAAAGTTGTGTAAAACATAAAATCTTAAATATAACTTTGTCAAAACTTCTGAAACTAGTTAAAATCAATAAGTTTTGATTGATTACATATCGATTTTCAATAATTTCATTGTTTTTCTAATGTTTTCAAACAGTTATTGATATTTACAAAATAGCCTTAAAAAGTAGTCAAAACAGCTTGATTTTGCATGTAAATCACTATGTAATTAAAAGTTGTGTTAAACATAAAATCTTAAATATAACTTTGTGAAAACTTCTGAAACTAGTTAATATCAATAAGTTTTGATTGATTACATATCGATTTTCAATAATTTCATTGTTTTTCTAATGTTTTCAAAGAGTTATTGATATTTACAAACTAGCGTTAAAAAGTAGTGAAAAAAGCTAGATTTTGCATGTAAATCGCTATGTAATTAAAAGTTGTGTAAAACATAAAATCTTAAATATAACTTTGTCAAAACTTCTGAAACTAGTTAAAATCAATAAGTTTTGATTGATTCCATATCGATTTTCAATAATTTCATTGTTTTTCTAATGTTTTCAAAATGTTATTGATATTTACAAACTAACGTTGAAAAAGTAGTGAAAAAAGCTAAATTTTGCATGTAAATCGCTATATAATTAAAAGTTGTGTAAAACATAAAATCTTAAATATAACTTTGTTAAAACTTCTGAAACTAGTTAAAATCAATAAGTTTTGATTGATTTCATATCGATTTTCAATAATTTCATTGTTTTTCTAATGTTTTCAAAGAGTTATTGATATTTACAAACTAGCGTTAAAAAGTAGTGAAAAAAGCTAGATTTTGCATGTAAATCGCTATGTAATTAAAAGTTGTGTAAAACATAAAATCTTAAATATAACTTTGTCAAAACTTCTGAAACTAGTTAAAATCAATAAGTTTTGAGTTATTCCATATCGATTTTCAATAATTTCATTGTTTTTGTAATGTTTTCAAAGAGTTATTGATATTTACAAACTAGCGTTAAAAAGTAGTCAAAAACAGCTTGATTTTGCATGTAAATCGCTATGTAATTAAAAGTTGTGTAAAACATAAAATCTTAAATAAAACTTTGTCAAATCTTCTGAAACTAGTTAAAATCAATAAGTTTTGATTGATTCCATATAGATTTTCAATAATTTCATTGTTTTTCTAATGTTTTCAAAGTGTTATTGATATTTACAAACTAACGTTGAAAAAGTAGTGAAAAAAGCTAGATTTTGCATGTAAATCGCTATGTAATTAAAAGTTGTGTAAAACATAAAATCTTAAATATAACTTTGTCAAAACTTCTGAAACTAGTTAAAATCAATAAGTCTTGATTGATTACATATCGATTTTCAATAATTTCATTGTTTTTCTAATGTTTTCAAAGAGTTATTGATATTTACAAACTAGCGTTAAAAAGTAGTGAAAAAAGCTAGATTTTGTATGTAAATCGCTATGTAATTAAAAGTTGTGTAAAACATAAAATCTTAAATATAACTTTGTCAAAACTTCTGAAACTAGTTAAAATCAATAAGTTTTGATTGATTCCATATCGATTTTCAATAATTTCATTGTTTTTGTAATGTTTTCAAAGAGTTATTGATATTTACAAACTAGCGTTAAAAAGTAGTCAAAAACAGCTTGATTTTGCATGTAAATCGCTATGTAATTAAAAGTTGTGTAAAACATAAAATCTAAAACAAAACTTTGTCAAAACTTCTGAAACTAGTTATAATCAATAAGTTTTGATTGATTCCATATCGATTTTCAATAATTTCATTGTTTTTCTAATGTTTTCAAAGTGTTATTGATATTTGCAAATTAACGTTGAAAAAGTAGTGAAAAAAGCTAGATTTTGCATGTAAATCGCTATGTAATTAAAAGTTGTGTAAAACATAAAATCTTAAATATAACTTTGTCAAAACTTCTGAAACTAGTTAAAATCAATAAGTTTTGATTGATTACATATCGATTTTCAATAATTTCATTGTTTTTCTAATGTTTTCAAACAGTTATTGATATTTACAAACTAGCGTTAAAAAGTAGTGAAAAAAGCTAGATTTTGCATGTAAATCGCTATGTAATTAAAAGTTGTGTAAAACATAAAATCTTAAATATAACTTTGTCAAAACTTCTGAAACTAGTTAAAATCAATAAGTTTTGATTGATTTCATATCGATTTTCAATAATTTCATTGTTTTTCTAAAGTTTTCAAACAGTTATTGATATTTACAAAATAGCCTTAAAAAGTAGTCAAAACAGCTTTATTTTGCATGTAAATCACTATGTAATTAAAAGTTGTGTAAAACATAAAATCTAAAACAAAACTTTGTCAAAACTTCTGAAACTAGTTATAATCAATAAGTTTTGATTGATTCCATATCGATTTTCAATAATTTCATTGTTTTTCTAATGTTTTCAAAGTGTTATTGATATTTACAAACTAACGTTGAAAAAGTAGTGAAAAAAGCTAAATTTTGCATGTAAATCTCTATGTAATTAAAAGTTGTGTAAAACATAAAATCTTAAATATAACTTTGTCAAAACTTCTGAAACTAGTTAAAATCAATAAGTTTTGATTGATTTCATATCGATTTTCAATAATTTCATTGTTTTTCTAAAGTTTTCACACAGTTATTGATATTTACAAACTAGCCTTAAAAAGTAGTCAAAACAGCTTGATTTTGCAAGTAAATCGCTATGTAATTAAAAGTTGTGTTAAACATAAAATCTTAAATAAAACTTTGTCAAAAATTCTGAAACTAGTTAAAATCAAAAAGTTTTGATTGGTTTCATATCGATTTTCAATAATTTCATTGTTTTTCTAATGTTTTCAAAGAGTTATTGATATTTTCAAACTAGCATTAAAAAGTAGTGAAAAAAGCTAGATTTTGCATGTAAATCGCTATGTAATTAAAAGTTGTGTAAAACATAAAATCTTAAATATAACTTTGTCAAAACTTCTGAAAATAGTTAAAATCAATAAGTTTTGATTGATTCCATATCGATTTTCAATAATTTCATTGTTTTTGTAATGTTTTCAAAGAGTTATTGATATTTACAAACTAGCGTTAAAAAGTAGTCAAAAACAGCTTGATTTTGCATGTAAATCGCTATGTAATTAAAAGTTGTGTAAAACATAAAATCTTAAATAAAACTTTGTCAAATCTTCTGAAACTAGTTAAAATCAATAAGTTTTGATTGATTCCATATCGATTTTCAATAATTTCATTGTTTTTCTAATGTTTTCAAAGAGTTATTGATATTTACAAACTAGCGTTAAAAAGTAGTCAAAAACAGCTTGATTTTGCATGTAAATCGCTATGTAATTAAAAGTTGTGTAAAACAATTAATCTTAAATAAAACTTTGTCAAATCTTCTGAAACTAGTTAAAATCAATAAGTTTTGATTGATTCCATATAGATTTTCAATAATTTCATTGTTTTTCTAATGTTTTCAAAGTGTTATTGATATTTACAAACTAACGTTGAAAAAGTAGTGAAAAAAGCTAGATTTTGCATGTAAATCGCTATGTAATTAAAAGTTGTGTAAAACATAAAATCTTAAATATAACTTTGTCAAAACTTCTGAAACTAGTTAAAATCAATAAGTTTTGATTGATTACATATCGATTTTCAATAATTTCATTGTTTTTCTAATGTTTTCAAAGAGTTATTGATATTTACAAACTAGCGTTAAAAAGTAGTGAAAAAAGCTAGATTTTGCATGTAAATCGCTATGTAATTAAAAGTTGTGTAAAACATAAAATCTTAAATATAACTTTGTCAAAACTTCTGAAACTAGTTAAAATCAATAAGTTTTGATTGATTCCATATCGATTTTCAATAATTTCATTGTTTTTGTAATGTTTTCAAAGAGTTATTGATATTTACAAACTAGCGTTAAAAAGTAGTCAAAAACACCTTGATTTTGCATGTAAATCGCTATGTAATTAAAAGTTTTGTAAAACATAAAATCTAAAACAAAACTTTGTCAAAACTTCTGAAACTAGTTATAATCAATAAGTTTTGATTGATTCCATATCGATTTTCAATAATTTCATTGTTTTTCTAATGTTTTCAAAGTGTTATTGATATTTACAAACTAACGTTGAAAAAGTAGTGAAAAAAGCTAAATTTTGCATGTAAATCGCTATATAATTAAAAGTTGTGTAAAACCTAAAATCTTAAATATAACTTTGTTAAAACTTCTGAAACTAGTTAAAATCAATAAGTTTTGATTGATTTCATATCGATTTTCAATGATTTCATTGTTTTTCTAATGTTTTCAAAGAGTTATTGATATTTACAAACTAGCGTTAAAAAGTAGTGAAAAAAGCTAGATTTTGCATGTAAATCTCTATGTAATTAAAAGTTGTGTAAAACATAAAATCTTAAATATAACTTTGTCAAAACTTCTGAAACTAGTTAAAATCAATAAGTTTTGATTGATTTCATATCGATTTTCAATAATTTCATTGTTTTTCTAAAGTTTTCAAACAGTTATTGATATTTAGAAACTAGCCTTAAAAAGTAGTCAAAACAGCTTGATTTTGCAAGTACATCGCTATGTAATTAAAAGTTGTGTTAAACATAAAATCTTAAATAAAACTTTGTCAAAACTTCTGAAACTAGTTAAAATCAATAAGTTTTGATTGGTTTCATATCGATTTTCAATAATTTCATTGTTTTTCTAATGTTTTCAAAGAGTTATTGATATTTACAAACTAGCGTTAAAAAGTAGTCAAAAACAGCTTGATTTTGCATGTAAATCGCTATGTAATTAAAAGTTGTGTAAAACATAAAATCTTAAATAAAACTTTGTCAAATCTTCTGAAACTAGTTAAAATCAATAAGTTTTGATTGATTCCATATAGATTTTCAATAATTTCATTGTTTTTCTAATGTTTTCAAAGTGTTATTGATATTTACAAACTAACGTTGAAAAAGTGGTGAAAAAAGCAAGATTTTGCATGTCAATCGCTATGTAATTAAAAGTTGTGTAAAACACAAAATCTTAAATATAACTTTGTCAAAACTTCTGAAACTAGTTAAAATCAATAAGTTTTGATTGATTACATATCGATTTTCAATAATTTCATTGTTTTTCTAATGTTTTCAAAGAGTTATTGATATTTACAAACTAGCGTTAAAAAGTAGTGAAAAAAGCTAGATTTTGCATGTAAATCGCTATGTAATTAAAAGTTGTGTAAAACATAAAATCTTAAATAAAACTTTGACAAATCTTCTGAAAGTAGTTAAAATCAATAAGTTTTGATTGATTCCATATAGATTTTCAATAATTTCATTGTTTTTCTAATGTTTTCAAAGTGTTATTGATATTTACAAACTAACGTTGAAAAAGTAGAGAAAAAAGCTAGATTTTGCATGTAAATCGCTATGTAATTAAAAGTTGTGTAAAACATAAAATCTTAAATATAACTTTGTCAAAACTTCTGAAACTAGTTAAAATCAATAAGTTTTGATTGATTCCATATCGATTTTCAATAATTTCATTGTTTTTGTAATGTTTTCAAAGAGTTATTGATATTTACAAACTAGCGTTAAAAAGTAGTCAAAAACAGCTTGATTTTGCATGTAAATCGCTATGTAATTAAAAGTTGTGTAAAACATAAAATCTTAAATAAAACTTTGTCAAATCTTCTGAAACTAGTTAAAATCAATAAGTTTTGATTGATTCCATATAGATTTTCAATAATTTCATTGTTTTTCTAATGTTTTCAAAGTGTTATTGATATTTACAAACTAACGTTGAAAAAGTAGTGAAAAAAGCCAGATTTTGCATGTAAATCGCTATGTAATTAAAAGTTGTGTAAAACATAAAATCTTAAATATAACTTTGTCAAAACTTCTGAAACTAGTTAAAATCAATAAGTTTTGATTGATTCCATATCGATTTTCAATAATTTCATTGTTTTTCTAATGTTTTCAAAGAGTTATTGATATTTACAAACTAGCGTTAAAAAGTAGTCAAAAACAGCTTGATTTTGCATGTAAATCGCTATGTAATTAAAAGTTGTGTAAAACATAAAATCTAAAACAAAACTTTGTCAAAACTTCTGAAACTAGTTATAATCAATAAGTTTTGATTGATTCCATATCGATTTTCAATAATTTCATTGTTTTTCTAATGTTTTCAAAGTGTTATTGATATTTACAAACTAACGTTGAAAAAGTAGTGAAAAAAGCTAAATTTTGCATGTAAATCGCTATATAATTACAAGTTGTGTAAAACATAAAATCTTAAATATAACTTTGTTAAAACTTCTGAAACTAGTTAAAATCAATAAGTTTTGATTGATTTAATATCGATTTTCAATAATTTCATTGTTTTTCTAATGTTTTCAGAGAGTTATTGATATTTACAAACTAGCGTTAAAAAGTAGTGAAAAAAGCTAGATTTTGCATGTAAATCGCTATGTAACTAAAAGTTGTGTAAAACATAAAATCTTAAATATAACTTTGTCAAAACTTCTGAAACTAGTTCAAATCAATAAGTTTTGATTGATTTCATATCGATTTTCAATAATTTCATTGTTTTTCTAATGTTTTCAAAGAGTTATTGATATTTACAAACTAGCGTTAAAAAGTAGTGAAAAAAGCTAGATTTTGCATGTAAATCTCTATGTAATTAAAAGTTGTGTAAAACATAAAATCTTAAATATAACTTTGTCAAAACTTCTGAAACTAGTTAAAATCAATAAGTTTTGATTGATTTCATATCGATTTTCAATAATTTCATTGTTTTTGTAATGTTTTCAAAGAGTTATTGATATTTACAAACTAGCGTTAAAAAGTAGTCAAAAACAGCTTGATTTTGCATGTAAATCGCTATGTAATTAAAAGTTGTGTAAAACATAAAATCTTAAATAAAACTTTGTCAAATCTTCTGAAACTAGTTAAAATCAATAAGTTTTGATTGATTCCATATAGATTTTCAATAATTTCATTGTTTTTCTAATGTTTTCAAAGTGTTATTGATATTTACAAACTAACGTTGAAAAAGTAGTGATAAAAGCTAGATTTTGCATGTAAATCGCTATGTAATTAAAAGTTGTGTAAAACATAAAATCTTAAATATAACTTTGTCAAAACTTCTGAAACTAGTTAAAATCAATAAGTTTTGATTGATTCCATATCGATTTTCAATAATTTCATTGTTTTTCTAATGTTTTCAAAGAGTTATTGATATTTACAAACTAGCGTTAAAAAGTAGTCAAAAACAGCTTGATTTTGCATGTAAATCGCTATGTAATTAAAAGTTGTGTAAAACATAAAATCTTAAATAAAACTTTGTCAAATCTTCTGAAACTAGTTAAAATCAATAAGTTTTGATTGATTCCATATAGATTTTCAATAATTTCATTGTTTTTCTAATGTTTTCAAAGTGTTATTGATATTTACAAACTAACGTTGAAAAAGTAGTGCAAAAAGCTAGATTTTGCATGTAAATCGCTATGTAATTAAAAGTTGTGTAAAACATAAAATCTTAAATATAACTTTGTCAAAACTTCTGAAACTAGTTAAAATCAATAAGTTTTGATTGATTCCATATCGATTTTCAATAATTTCATTGTTTTTATAATGTTTTCAAAGAGTTATTGATATTTACAAACTAGCGTTAAAAAGTAGTCAAAAACAGCTTGATTTTGCATGTAAATCGCTATGTAATTAAAAGTTGTGTAAAACATAAAATCTTAAATAAAACTTTGTCAAATCTTCTGAAACTAGTTAAAATCAATAAGTTTTGATTGATTCCATATAGATTTTCAATAATTTCATTGTTTTTCTAATGTTTTCAAAGTGTTATTGATATTTACAAACTAACGTTGAAAAAGTAGTGAAAAAAGCTAGATTTTGCATGTAAAACGCTATGTAATTAAAAGTTGTGTAAAACATAAAATCTTAAATATAACTTTGTCAAAACTTCTGAAACTAGTTAAAATCAATAAGTTTTGATTGATTCCATATCGATTTTCAATAATTTCATTGTTTTTCTAATGTTTTCAAAGAGTTATTGATATTTACAAACTAGCGTTAAAAAGTAGTCAAAAACAGCTTGATTTTGCATGTAAATCGCTATGTAATTAAAAGTTGTGTAAAACATAAAATCTTAAATAAAACTTTGTCAAATCTTCTGAAACTAGTTAAAATCAATAAGTTTTGATTGATTCCATATAGATTTTCAATAATTTCATTGTTTTTCTAATGTTTTCAAAGTGTTATTGATATTTACAAACTAACGTTGAAAAAGTAGTGAAAAAAGCTAGATTTTGCATGTAAATCGCTATGTAATTAAAAGTTGTGTAAAACATAAAATCTTAAATATAACTTTGTCAAAACTTCTGAAACTAGTTAAAATCAATAAGTTTTGATTGATTCCATATCGATTTTCAATAATTTCATTGTTTTTCTAATGTTTTCAAAGAGTTATTGATATTTACAAACTAGCGTTAAAAAGTAGTCAAAAAAAGCTTGATTTTGCATGTAAATCGCTATGTAATTAAAAGTTGTGTAAAACATAAAATCTTAAATAAAACTTTGTCAAATCTTCTGAAACTAGTTAAAATCAATAAGTTTTGATTGATTCCATATCGATTTTCAATAATTTCATTGTTTTTGTAATGTTTTCAAAGAGTTATTGATATTTACAAACTAACGTTGAATAAGTAGTGAAAAAAGCTAGATTTTGCATGTAAATCGCTATGTAATTAAAAGTTGTGTAAAACATAAAATCTAAAACAAAACTTTGTCAAAACTTCTGAAACTAGTTAAAATCAATAAGTTTTGATTGATTCCATATAGATTTTCAATAATTTCATTGTTTTTCTAATGTTTTCAAAGTGTTATTGATATTTACAAACTAACGTTGAAAAAGTAGTGAAAAAAGCTAGATTTTGCATGTAAATCGCTATGTAATTAAAAGTTGTGTAAAACATAAAATCTTAAATATAACTTTGTCAAAACTTCTGAAACTAGTTAAAATCAATAAGTTTTGATTGATTACATATCGATTTTCAATAATTTCATTGTTTTTCTAATGTTTTCAAAGAGTTATTGATATTTACAAACTAGCGTTAAAAAGTAGTGAAAAAAGCTAGATTTTGCATGTAAATCGCTATGTAATTAAAAGTTGTGTAAAACATAAAATCTAAAATATAACTTTGTCAAAACTTCTGAAACTAGTTAAAATCAATAAGTTTTGATTGATTCCATATCGATTTTCAATAATTTCATTGTTTTTGTAATGTTTTCAAAGAGTTATTGATATTTACAAACTAGCGTTAAAAAGTAGTCAAAAACAGCTTGATTTTGCATGTAAATCGCTATGTAATTAAAAGTTGTGTAAAACATAAAATCTAAAACAAAACTTTGTCAAAACTTCTGAAACTAGTTATAATCAATAAGTTTTGATTGATTCCATATCGATTTTCAATAATTTCATTGTTTTTCTAATGTTTTCAAAGTGTTATTGATATTTGCAAACTAACGTTGAAAAAGTAGTGAAAAAAGCTAGATTTTGCATGTAAATCGCTATGTAATTAAAAGTTGTGTAAAACATAAAATCTTAAATATAACTTTGTCAAAACTTCTGAAACTAGTTAAAATCAATAAGTTTTGATTGATTTCATATCGATTTTCAATAATTTCATTGTTTTTCTAAAGTTTTCAAACAGTTATTGATATTTACAAACTAGCCTTAAAAAGTAATCAAAACAGCTTGATTTTACAAGTAAATCGCTATGTAATTAAAAGTTGTGTTAAACATAAAATCTTAAATAAAACTTTGTCAAAACTTCTGAAACTAGTTAAAATCAATAAGTTTTGATTGGTTTCATATCGATTTTCAATAATTTCATTGTTTTTCTAATGTTTTCAAAGAGTTATTGATATTTTCAAACTAGCGTTAAAAAGTAGTGAAAAAAGCTAGATTTTGCATGTAAATCGCTATGTAATTAAAAGTTGTGTAAAACGTAAAATCTTAAATATAACTTTGTCAAAACTTCTGAAAATAGTTAAAATCAATAAGTTTTGATTGATTCCATATCGATTTTCAATAATTTCATTGTTTTTGTAATGTTTTCAAAGAGTTATTGATATTTACAAACTAGCGTTAAAAAGTAGTCAAAAACAGCTTGATTTTGCATGTAAATCGCTATGTAAATAAAAGTTGTGTAAAACATAAAATCTTAAATAAAACTTTGTCAAATCTTCTGAAACTAGTTAAAATCAATAAGTTTTGATTGATTCCATATAGATTTTCAATAATTTCATTGTTTTTCTAATGTTTTCAAAGTGTTATTGATATTTACAAACTAACGTTGAAAAAGTAGTGAAAAAAGCTAGATTTTGCATGTAAATCGCTATGTAATTAAAAGTTGTGTAAAACATAAAATCTTAAATATAACTTTGTCAAAACTTCTGAAACTAGTTAAAATCAATAAGTTTTGATTGATTCCATATCGATTTTCAATAATTTCATTGTTTTTCTAATGTTTTCAAAGAGTTATTTATATTTACAAACTAGCGTTAAAAAGTAGTGAAAAAAGCTAGATTTTGCATGTAAATCTCTATGTAATTAAAAGTTGTGTAAAACATAAAATCTTAAATATAACTTTGTCAAAACTTCTGAAACTAGTTAAAATCAATAAGTTTTGATTGATTTCATATCGATTTTCAATAATTTCATTGTTTTTCTAAAGTTTTCAAACAGTTATTGATATTTACAAACTAGCCTTAAAAAGTAGTCAAAACAGCTTGATTTTGCAAGTAAATCGCTATGTAATTAAAAGTTGTGTTAAACATAAAATCTTAAATAAAACTTTGTCAAAATTCTGAAACTAGTTAAAATCAATAAGTTTTGATTGGTTTCATATCGATTTTCAATAATTTCATTGTTTTTCTAATGTTTTCAAAGAGTTATTGATATTTTCAAACTAGCGTTAAAAAGTAGTGAAAAAAGCTAGATTTTGCATGTAAATCGCTATGTAATTAAAAGTTGTGTAAAACATAAAATCTTAAATATAACTTTGTCAAAACTTCTGAAAATAGTTAAAATCAATAAGTTTTGATTGATTCCATATCGATTTTCAATAATTTCATTGTTTTTGTAATGTTTTCAAAGAGTTATTGATATTTACAAACTAGCGTTAAAAAGTAGTCAAAAACAGCTTGATTTTGCATGTAAATCGCTATGTAATTAAAAGTTGTGTAAAACATAAAATCTTAAATAAAACTTTGTCAAATCTTCTGAAACTAGTTAAAATCAATAAGTTTTGATTGATTCCATATAGATTTTCAATAATTTCATTGTTTTTCTAATGTTTTCAAAGTGTTATTGATATTTACAAACTAACGTTGAAAAAGTAGTGGAAAAAGCTAGATTTTGCATGTAAATCGCTATGTAATTAAAAGTTGTGTAAAACATAAAATCTTAAATATAACTTTGTCAAAACTTCTGAAACTAGTTAAAATCAATAAGTTTTGATTGATTCCATATCGATTTTCAATAATTTCATTGTTTTTGTAATGTTTTCAAAGAGTTATTGATATTTACAAACTAGCGTTAAAAAGTAGTCAAAAACAGCTTGATTTTGCATGTAAATCGCTATGTAATTAAAAGTTGTGTAAAACATAAAATCTTAAATAAAACTTTGTCAAATCTTCTGAAACTAGTTAAAATCAATAAGTTTTGATTGATTCCATATAGATTTTCAATAATTTCATTGTTTTTCTAATGTTTTCAAAGTGTTATTGATATTTACAAACTAACGTTGAAAAAGTAGTGAAAAAAGCTAGATTTTGCATGTAAATCGCTATGTAATTAAAAGTTGTGTAAAACATAAAATCTTAAATATAACTTTGTCAAAACTTCTGAAACTAGTTAAAATCAATAAGTTTTGATTGATTACATATCGATTTTCAATAATTTCATTGTTTTTCTAATGTTTTCAAAGAGTTATTGATATTTACAAACTAGCGTTAAAAAGTAGTCAAAAACAGCTTGATTTTGCATGTAAATCGCTATGTAATTAAAAGTTGTGTAAAACATAAAATCTAAAACAAAACTTTGTCAAAACTTCTGAAACTAGTTATAATCAATAAGTTTTGATTGATTCCATATCGATTTTCAATAATTTCATTGTTTTTCTAATGTTTTCAAAGTGTTATTGATATTTACAAACTAACGTTGAAAAAGTAGTGAAAAAAGCTAAATTTTGCATGTAAATCGCTATATAATTAAAAGTTGTGTAAAACATAAAATCTTAAATATAACTTTGTTAAAACTTCTGAAACTAGTTAAAATCAATAAGTTTTGATTGATTTAATATCGATTTTCAATAATTTCATTGTTTTTCTAATGTTTTCAGAGAGTTATTGATATTTACAAACTAGCGTTAAAAAGTAGTGAAAAAAGCTAGATTTTGCATGTAAATCGCTATGTAACTAAAAGTTGTGTAAAACATAAAATCTTAAATATAACTTTGTCAAAACTTCTGAAACTAGTTAAAATCAATAAGTTTTGATTGATTTCATATCGATTTTCAATAATTTCATTGTTTTTCTAATGTTTTCAAAGAGTTATTGATATTTACAAACTAGCGTTAAAAAGTAGTGAAAAAAGCTAGATTTTGCATGTAAATCGCTATGTAATTAAAAGTTGTGTAAAACATAAAATCTTAAATAAAACTTTGACAAATCTTCTGAAAGTAGTTAAAATCAATAAGTTTTGATTGATTCCATATAGATTTTCAATAATTTCATTGTTTTTCTAATGTTTTCAAAGTGTTATTGATATTTACAAACTAACGTTGAAAAAGTAGTGAAAAAAGCTAGATTTTGCATGTAAATCGCTATGTAATTAAAAGTTGTGTAAAACATAAAATCTTAAATATAACTTTGTCAAAACTTCTGAAACTAGTTAAAATCAATAAGTTTTGATTGATTCCATATCGATTTTCAATAATTTCATTGTTTTTGTAATGTTTTCAAAGAGTTATTGATATTTACAAACTAGCGTTAAAAAGTAGTCAAAAACAGCTTGATTTTGCATGTAAATCGCTATGTAATTAAAAGTTGTGTAAAACATAAAATCTTAAATAAAACTTTGTCAAATCTTCTGAAACTAGTTAAAATCAATAAGTTTTGATTGATTCCATATAGATTTTCAATAATTTCATTGTTTTTCTAATGTTTTCAAAGTGTTATTGATATTTACAAACTAACGTTGAAAAAGTAGTGAAAAAAGCTAGATTTTGCATGTAAATCGCTATGTAATTAAAAGTTGTGTAAAACATAAAATCTTAAATATAACTTTGTCAAAACTTCTGAAACTAGTTAAAATCAATAAGTTTTGATTGATTCCATATCGATTTTCAATAATTTCATTGTTTTTCTAATGTTTTCAAAGAGTTATTGATATTTACAAACTAGCGTTAAAAAGTAGTCAAAAACAGCTTGATTTTGCATGTAAATCGCTATGTAATTAAAAGTTGTGTAAAACATAAAATCTTAAATAAAACTTTGTCAAATCTTCTGAAACTAGTTAAAATCAATAAGTTTTGATTGATTCCATATAGATTTTCAATAATTTCATTGTTTTTCTAAAGTTTTCAAAGTGTTATTGATATTTACAAACTAACGTTGAAAAAGTAGTGAAAAAAGCTAGATTTTGCATGTAAATCGCTATGTAATTAAAAGTTGTGTAAAACATAAAATCTTAAATATAACTTTGTCAAAACTTCTGAAACTAGTTAAAATCAATAAGTTTTGATTGATTCCATATCGATTTTCAATAATTTCATTGTTTTTCTAATGTTTTCAAAGTTATTGATATTTACAAACTAGCGTTAAAAGGTAGTCAAACACAGCTTGATTTTGCATGTAAATCGCTATGTAATTAAAAGTTGTGTAAAACATAAAATCTTAAATAAAACTTTGTCAAATCTTCTGAAACTAGTTAAAATCAATAAGTTTTGATTGATTCCATATAGATTTTCAATAATTTCATTGTTTTTCTAATGTTTTCAAAGTGTTATTGATATTTACAAACTAACGTTGAAAAAGTAGTGAAAAAAGCTAGATTTTGCATGTAAATCGCTATGTAATTAAAAGTTGTGTAAAACATAAAATCTTAAATATAACTTTGTCAAAACTTCTGAAACTAGTTAAAATCAATAAGTTTTGATTGATTCCATATCGATTTTCAATAATTTCATTGTTTTTCTAATGTTTTCAAAGAGTTATTGATATTTACAAACTAGCGTTAAAAAGTAGTCAAAAAAAGCTTGATTTTGCATGTAAATCGCTATGTAATTAAAAGTTGTGTAAAACATAAAATCTTAAATAAAACTTTGTCAAATCTTCTGAAACTAGTTAAAATCAATAAGTTTTGATTGATTCCATATAGATTTTCAATAATTTCATTGTTTTTCTAATGTTTTCAAAGAGTTATTGATATTTACAAACTAACGTTGAATAAGTAGTGAAAAAAGCTAGATTTTGCATGTAAATCGCTATGTAATTAAAAGTTGTGTAAAACATAAAATCTTAAATATAACTTTGTCAAAACTTCTGAAACTAGTTAAAATCAATAAGTTTTGATTGATTCCATATCGATTTTCAATAATTTCATTGTTTTTCTAATGTTTTCAAAGAGTTATTGATATTTACAAACTAGCGTTAAAAAGTAGTCAAAAACAGCTTGATTTTGCATGTAAATCGCTATGTAATTAAAAGTTGTGTAAAACATAAAATCTTAAATAAAACTTTGTCAAATCTTCTGAAACTAGTTAAAATCAATAAGTTTTGATTGATTCCATATAGATTTTCAATAATTTCATTGTTTTTCTAATGTTTTCAAAGTGTTATTGATATTTACAAACTAACGTTGAAAAAGTAGTGAAAAAAGCTAGATTTTTCATGTAAATCGCTATGTAATTAAAAGTTGTGTAAAACATAAAATCTTAAATATAACTTTGTCAAAACTTCTGAAACTAGTTAAAATCAATAAGTTTTGATTGATTCCATATCGATTTTCAATAATTTCATTGTTTTTGTAATGTTTTCAAAGAGTTATTCATATTTACAAACTAGCGTTAAAAAGTAGTCAAAAACAGCTTGATTTTGCATGTAAATCGCTATGTAATTAAAAGTTGTGTAAAACATAAAATCTTAAATATAACTTTGTCAAAACTTCTGAAACTAGTTAAAATCAATAAGTTTTGATTGATTACATATCGATTTTCAATAATTTCATTGTTTTTCTAATGTTTTCAAAGAGTTATTGATATTTACAAACTAGCGTTAAAAAGTAGTGAAAAAAGCTAGATTTTGCATGTAAATCGCTATGTAATTAAAAGTTGTGTAAAACATAAAATCTTAAATAAAACTTTGTCAAAACTTCTGAAACTAGTTAAAATCAATAAGTTTTGATTGATTCCATATAGATTTTCAATAATTTCATTTTTTTTCTAATGTTTTCAAAGTGTTATTGATATTTACAAACTAACGTTGAAAAAGTAGTGAAAAAAGCTAGATTTTGCATGTAAATCGCTATGTAATTAAAAGTTGTGTAAAACATAAAATCTTAAATATAACTTTGTCAAAACTTCTGAAACTAGTTAAAATCAATAAGTTTTGATTGATTCCATATCGATTTTCAATAATTTCATTGTTTTTGTAATGTTTTCAAAGAGTTATTGATATTTACAAACTAGCGTTAAAAAGTAGTCAAAAACAGCTTGATTTTGCATGTAAATCGCTATGTAATTAAAAGTTGTGTAAAACATAAAATCTAAAACAAAACTTTGTCAAAACTTCTGAAACTAGTTATAATCAATAGGTTTTGATTGATTCCATATCGATTTTCAATAATTTCATTGTTTTTCTAATGTTTTCAAAGTGTTATTGATATTTACAAACTAACGTTGAAAAAGTAGTGAAAAAAGCTAAATTTTGCATGTAAATCGCTATATAATTAAAAGTTGTGTAAAACATAAAATCTTAAATATAACTTTGTTAAAACTTCTGAAACTAGTTAAAATCAATAAGTTTTGATTGATTTCATATCGATTTTCAATGATTTCATTGTTTTTCTAATGTTTTCAAAGAGTTATTGATATTTACAAACTAGCGTTAAAAAGTAGTGAAAAAAGCTAGATTTTGCATGTAAATCGCAATGTAACTAAAAGTTGTGTAAAACATAAAATCTTAAATATAACTTTGTCAAAACTTCTGAAACTAGTTAAAATCAATAAGTTTTGATTGATTTCATATCGATTTTCAATAATTTCATTGTTTTTCTAATGTTTTCAAAGAGTTATTGATATTTACAAACTAGCGTTAAAAAGTAGTGAAAAAAGCTAGATTTTGCATGTAAATCTCTATGTAATTAAAAGTTGTGTAAAACATAAAATCTTAAATATAACTTTGTCAAAACTTCTGAAACTAGTTAAAATCAATAAGTTTTGATTCATTTCATATCGATTTTCAATAATTTCATTGTTTTTCTAAAGTTTTCAAACAGTTATTGATATTTACAAACTAGCCTTAAAAAGTAGTCAAAACAGCTTGATTTTGCAAGTAAATCGCTATGTAATTAAAAGTTGTGTTAAACATAAAATCTTAAATAAAACTTTGTCAAAACTTCTGAAACTAGTTAAAATCAATAAGTTTTGATTGGTTTCATATCGATTTTCAATAATTTCATTGTTTTTCTAATGTTTTCAAAGAGTTATTGATATTTTCAAACTAGCGTTAAAAAGTAGTGAAAAAAGCTAGATTTTGCATGTAAATCGCTATGTAATTAAAAGTTGTGTAAAACATAAAATCTTAAATAAAACTTTGTCAAATCTTCTGAAACTAGTTAAAATCAATAAGTTTTGATTGATTCCATATAGATTTTCAATAATTTCATTGTTTTTCTAATGTTTTCAAAGTGTTATTGATATTTACAAACTAACGTTGAAAAAGTAGTGAAAAAAGCTAGATTTTGCATGTAAATCGCTATGTAATTAAAAGTTGTGTAAAACATAAAATCTTAAATATAACTTTGTCAAAACTTCTGAAACTAGTTAAAATCAATAAGTTTTGATTGATTCCATATCGATTTTCAATAATTTCATTGTTTTTGTAATGTTTTCAAAGAGTTATTGATATTTACAATCTAGCATTAAAAAGTAGTCAAAAACAGCTTGATTTTGCATGTAAATCGCTATGTAATTAAAAGTTGTGTAAAACATAAAATCTTA
Organism: Acanthosepion lycidas; assembly: GCA_963932145.1. NCBI lineage: Eukaryota > Metazoa > Mollusca > Cephalopoda > Sepiida > Sepiidae > Acanthosepion > Acanthosepion lycidas. Next base: position 4,982 of record CAWVQA010001460.1, on the reverse strand, counting down.
AATAAAACTTTGTCAAAACTCTTAAACTAGTTATAATCAATAAGTTTTGATTGATTCCATATAGATTTTCAATAATTTCATTGTTTTTCTAATGTTTTCAAAGTGTTATTGATATTTACAAACTAACGTTGAAAAAGTAGTGAAAAAAGCTAAATTTTGCATGTAAATCGCTATATAATTAAAAGTTGTGTAAAACATAAAATCTTAAATAAAACTTTGTCAAAACTTCTGAAACTAGTTAAAATCAATAAGTTTTGATTGGTTTCATATCGATTTTCAATAATTTCATTGTTTTTCTAATGTTTTCAAAGAGTTATTGATATTTACAAACTAGCGTTAAAAAGTAGTGAAAAAAGCTAGATTTTGCATGTAAATCGCTATGTAATTAAAAGTTGTGTAAAACATAAAATCTTAAATAAAACTTTGACAAATCTTCTGAAACTAGTTAAAATCAATAAGTTTTGATTGATTCCATATAGATTTTCAATAATTTCATTGTTTTTCTAATGTTTTCAAAGTGTTATTGATATTTACAAACTAACGTTGAAAAAGTAGTGAAAAAAGCTAGATTTTGCATGTAAATCGCTATGTAATTAAAAGTTGTGTAAAACATAAAATCTTAAATATAACTTTGTCAAAACTTCTGAAACTAGTTAAAATCAATAAGTTTTGATTGATTACATATCGATTTTCAATAATTTCATTGTTTTTGTAATGTTTTCAAAGAGTTATTGATATTTACAAACTAGCGTTAAAAAGTAGTCAAAAACAGCTTGATTTTGCATGTAAATCGCTATGTAATTAAAAGTTGTGTAAAACATAAAATCTTAAATAAAACTTTGTCAAATCTTCTGAAACTAGTTAAAATCAATAAGTTTTGATTGATTCCATATAGATTTTCAATAATTTCATTGTTTTTCTAATGTTTTCAAAGTGTTATTGATATTTACAAACTAACGTTGAAAAAGTAGTGAAAAAAGCTTGATTTTGCATGTAAATCGCTATGTAATTAAAAGTTGTGTAAAACATAAAATCTTAAATATAACTTTGTCAAAACTTCTGAAACTAGTTAAAATCAATAAGTTTTGATTGATTCCATATCGATTTTCAATAATTTCATTGTTTTTGTAATGTTTTCAAAGAGTTATTGATATTTACAAACTAGCGTTAAAAAGTAGTCAAAAACTGCTTGATTTTGCATGTAAATCGCTATGTAATTAAAAGTTGTGTAAAACATAAAATCTTAAATAAAACTTTGTCAAATCTTCTGAAACTAGTTAAAATCAATAAGTTTTGATTGATTCCATATAGATTTTCAATAATTTCATTGTTTTTCTAATGTTTTCAAAGTGTTATTGATATTTACAAACTAACGTTGAAAAAGTAGTGAAAAAAGCTAGATTTTGCATGTAAAACGCTATGTAATTAAAAGTTGTGTAAAACATAAAATCTTAAATATAACTTTGTCAAAACTTCTGAAACTAGTTAAAATCAATAAGTTTTGATTGATTACATATCGATTTTCAATAATTTCATTGTTTTTCTAATGTTTTCAAAGAGTTATTGATATTTACAAACTAGCGTTAAAAAGTAGTGAAAAAAGCTAGATTTTGCACGTAAATCGCTATGTAATTAAAAGTTGTGTAAAACATGAAATCTTAAATATAACTTTGTCAAAACTTCTGAAACTAGTTAAAATCAATAAGTTTTGATTGATTCCATATCGATTTTCAATAATTTCATTGTTTTTGTAATGTTTTCAAAGAGTTATTGATATTTACAAACTAGCGTTAAAAAGTAGTCAAAAACAGCTTGATTTTGCATGTAAATCGCTATGTAATTAAAAGTTGTGTAAAACATAAAATCTAAAACAAAACTTTGTCAAAACTTCTGAAACTAGTTATAATCAATAAGTTTTGATTGATTCCATATAGATTTTCAATAATTTCATTGTTTTTCTAATGTTTTCAAAGTGTTATTGATATTTACAAACTAACGTTGAAAAAGTAGTGAAAAAAGCTAAATTTTGCATGTAAATCGCTATATAATTAAAAGTTGTGTAAAACATAAAATCTTAAATATAACTTTGTTAAAACTTCTGAAACTAGTTAAAATCAATAAGTTTTGATTGATTTCATATCGATTTTGTATAATATCATTGTTTTTCTAATGTTTTCAAAGAGTTATTGATATTTACAAACTAGCGTTAAAAAGTAGTGAAAAAAGCTAGATTTTGCATGTAAATCGCTATGTAACTAAAAGTTGTGTAAAACATAAAATCTTAAATATAACTTTGTCAAAACTTCTGAAACTAGTTAAAATCAATAAGTTTTGATTGATTCCATATCGATTTTCAATAATTTCATTGTTTTTGTAATGTTTTCAAAGAGTTATTGATATTTACAAACTAGCGTTAAAAAGTAGTCAAAAACAGCTTGATTTTGCATGTAAATCGCTATGTAATTAACAGTTGTGTAAAACATAAAATCTAAAACAAAACTTTGTCAAAACTTCTGAAACTAGTTATAATCAATAAGTTTTGATTGATTCCATATCGATTTTCAATAATTTCATTGTTTTTCTAATGTTTTCAAAGTGTTATTGATATTTACAAACTAACGTTGAAAAAGTAGTGAAAAAAGCTAGATTTTGCATGTAAATCGCTATGTAATTAAAAGTTGTGTAAAACATAAAATCTTAAATATAACTTTGTCAAAACTTCTGAAAATAGTTAAAATCAATAAGTTTTGATTGATTACATATCGATTTTCAATAATTTCATTGTTTTTCTAATGTTTTCAAAGAGTTATTGATATTTACAAACTAGCGTTAAAAAGTAGTGAAAAAAGCTAGATTTTGCATGTAAATCGCTATGTAATTAAAAGTTGTGTAAAACATAAAATCTTAAATATAACTTTGTCAAAACTTCTGAAACTAGTTAAAATCAATAAGTTTTGATTGATTCCATATCGATTTTCAATAATTTCATTGTTTTTGTAATGTTTTCAAAGAGTTATTGATATTTACAAACTAGCGTTAAAAAGTAGTCAAAAACTGCTTGATTTTGCATGTAAATCGCTATGTAATTAAAAGTTGTGTAAAACATAAAATCTTAAATAAAACTTTGTCAAATCTTCTGAAACTAGTTAAAATCAATAAGTTTTGATTGATTCCATATAGATTTTCAATAATTTCATTGTTTTTCTAATGTTTTCAAAGTGTTATTGATATTTACAAACTAACGTTGAAAAAGTAGTGAAAAAAGCTAGATTTTGCATGTAAATCGCTATGTAATTAAAAGTTGTGTAAAACATAAAATCTTAAATATAACTTTGTCAAAACTTCTGAAACTAGTTAAAATCAATAAGTTTTGATTGATTCCATATCGATTTTCAATAATTTCATTGTTTTTGTAATGTTTTCAAAGAGTTATTGATATTTACAAACTAGCGTTAAAAAGTAGTCAAAAACAGCTTGATTTTGCATGTAAATCGCTATGTAATTAAAAGTTGTGTAAAACATAAAATCTAAAACAAAACTTTGTCAAAACTTCTGAAACTAGTTATAATCAATAAGTTTTGATTGATTCCATATCGATTTTTAATAATTTCATTGTTTTTCTAATGTTTTCAAAGTGTTATTGATATTTACAAACTAACGTTGAAAAAGTAGTGAAAAAAGCTAAATTTTGCATGTAAATCGCTATATAATTAAAAGTTGTGTAAAACATAAAATCTTAAATATAACTTTGTTAAAACTTCTGAAACTAGTTAAAATCAATAAGTTTTGATTGATTTCATATCGATTTTCAATAATTTCATTGTTTTTCTAATGTTTTCAAAGAGTTATTGATATTTACAAACTAGCGTTAAAAAGTAGTGAAAAAAGCTAGATTTTGCATGTAAATCGCTATGTAACTAAAAGTTGTGTAAAACATAAAATCTTAAATATAACTTTGTCAAAACTTCTGAAACTAGTTAAAATCAATAAGTTTTGATTGATTTCATATCGATTTTCAATAATTTCATTGTTTTTCTAAAGTTTTCAAACAGTTATTGATATTTACAAACTAGCTTTTAAAAAGTAGTCAAAACAGCTTGATTTTGCAAGTAAATCGCTATGTAATTAAAAGTTGTGTTAAACATAAAATCTTAAATAAAACTTTGTCAAAACTTCTGAAACTAGTTAAAATCAATAAGTTTTGATTGGTTTCATATCGATTTTCAATAATTTCATTGTTTTTCTAATGTTTTCAAAGAGTTATTGATATTTTCAAACTAGCGTTAAAAAGTAGTGAAAAAAGCTAGATTTTGCATGTAAATCGCTATGTAATTAAAAGTTGTGTAAAACATAAAATCTTAAATATAACTTTGTCAAAACTTCTGAAACTAGTTAAAATCAATAAGTTTTGATTGATTCCATATCGATTTTCAATAATTTCATTGTTTTTGTAATGTTTTCAAAGAGTTATTGATATTTACAAACTAGCGTTAAAAAGTAGTCAAAAACAGCTTGATTTTGCATGTAAATCGCTATGTAATTAAAAGTTGTGTAAAACATAAAATCTTAAATAAAACTTTGTCAAATCTTCTGAAACTAGTTAAAATCAATAAGTTTTGATTGATTCCATATAGATTTTCAATAATTTCATTGTTTTTCTAATGTTTTCAAAGTGTTATTGATATTTACAAAGTAACGTTGAAAAAGTAGTGAAAAAAAGCTAGATTTTGCATGTAAATCGCTATGTAATTAAAAGTTGTGTAAAACATAAAATCTTAAATATAACTTTGTCAAAACTTCTGAAACTAGTTAAAATCAATAAGTTTTGATTGATTACATATCGATTTTCAATAATTTCATTGTTTTTGTAATGTTTTCAAAGAGTTATTGATATTTACAAACTAGCGTTAAAAAGTAGTGAAAAAAGCTAGATTTTGCATGTAAATCGCTATGTAATTAAAAGTTGTGTAAAACATAATATC
>CAWVQA010001459.1:0-127745 GCA_963932145.1 Acanthosepion lycidas | reverse complement strand
AATAAAATCACTACCAAAAATGACAAATTCTTAAACGACTTTTTTTTTACGATACCCAAATAACGTGAACTGGGAACCCAAAGTTGAAGCTTCAAACGGCAATTTAAGGCATTTCTCGTGCAGCTAGGCTACCGGAAGTGGGGTTTATCAGATTCTCCAACTCATTGTGCATCTAATAGGCGAATAAAATCACTACCAAAAATGACAAATCTTAATCGACTTTTTTTACGATACCCAACTAACGTGAACTGGGAACCCAAAGTTGAAGCTTCAAAAGGCAATTTAAGGCATTTCTCGTGCAGCTAGACTACCGGAAGTGGGGTTTATCAGATTCTCCAACTCATTGTGCATCTAATAGGCGAATAAAATCACTACCAAAAATGACAAATCTTAAACGACTTTTTTTTACGATACCCAAATAACGTGAACTGGGAACCCAAAGTTGAAGCTTCAAACGGCAATTTAAGGCATTTCTCGTGCAGCTAGGCTACCGGAAGTGGGGTTTATCAGATTCTCCAACTCATTGTGCATCTAATAGGCGAATAAAATCACTACCAAAAATGACAAATCTTAATCGACTTTTTTTTACGATACCCAACTAACGTGAACTGGGAACCCAAAGTTGAAGCTTCAAAGGCAATTTAAGGCATTTCTCGTGCAGCTAGACTACCGGAAGTGGGGTTTATCAGATTCTCCAACTCATTGTGCATCTAATAGGCGAATAAAATCACTACCAAAAATGACAAATCTTAAACGACTTTTTTTTACGATACCCAAATAACGTGAACTGGGAACCCAAAGTTGAAGCTTCAAACGGCAATTTAAGGCATTTCTCGTGCAGCTAGGCTACCGGAAGTGGGGTTTATCAGATTCTCCAACTCATTGTGCATCTAATAGGCGAATAAAATCACTACCAAAAATGACAAATCTTAATCGACTTTTTTTTACGATACCCAACTAACGTGAACTGGGAACCCAAAGTTGAAGCTTCAAAAGGCAATTTAAGGCATTTCTCGTGCAGCTAGACTACCGGAAGTGGGGTTTATCAGATTCTCCAACTCATTGTGCATCTAATAGGCGAATAAAATCACTACCAAAAATGACAAATCTTAAACGACTTTTTTTTACGATACCCAAATAACGTGAACTGGGAACCCAAAGTTGAAGCTTCAAACGGCAATTTAAGGCATTTCTCGTGCAGCTAGGCTACCGGAAGTGGGGTTTATCAGATTCTCCAACTCATTGTGCATCTAATAGGCGAATAAAATCACTACCAAAAATGACAAATCTTAATCGACTTTTTTTTACGATACCCAACTAACGTGAAACTGGGAACCCAAAGTTGAAGCTTCAAAAGGCAATTTAAGGCATTTCTCGTGCAGCTAGACTACCGGAAGTGGGGTTTATCAGATTCTCCAACTCATTGTGCATCTAATAGGCGAATAAAATCACTACCAAAAATGACAAATCTTAAACGACTTTTTTTTACGATACCCAAATAACGTGAACTGGGAACCCAAAGTTGAAGCTTCAAACGGCAATTTAAGGCATTTCTCGTGCAGCTAGGCTACCGGAAGTGGGGTTTATCAGATTCTCCAACTCATTGTGCATCTAATAGGCGAATAAAATCACTACCAAAAATGACAAATCTTAATCGACTTTTTTTTACGATACCCAACTAACGTGAACTGGGAACCCAAAGTTGAAGCTTCAAAAAGGCAATTTAAGGCATTTCTCGTGCAGCTAGACTACCGGAAGTGGGGTTTATCAGATTCTCCAACTCATTGTGCATCTAATAGGCGAATAAAATCACTACCAAAAATGACAAATCTTAAACGACTTTTTTTTACGATACCCAAATAACGTGAACTGGGAACCCAAAGTTGAAGCTTCAAACGGCAATTTAAGGCATTTCTCGTGCAGCTAGGCTACCGGAAGTGGGGTTTATCAGATTCTCCAACTCATTGTGCATCTAATAGGCGAATAAAATCACTACCAAAAATGACAAATCTTAATCGACTTTTTTTTACGATACCCAACTAACGTGAACTGGGAACCCAAAGTTGAAGCTTCAAAAGGCAATTTAAGGCATTTCTCGTGCAGCTAGACTACCGGAAGTGGGGTTTATCAGATTCTCCAACTCATTGTGCATCTAATAGGCGAATAAAATCACTACCAAAAATGACAAATCTTAAACGACTTTTTTTTACGATACCCAAATAACGTGAACTGGGAACCCAAAGTTGAAGCTTCAAACGGCAATTTAAGGCATTTCTCGTGCAGCTAGGCTACCGGAAGTGGGGTTTATCAGATTCTCCAACTCATTGTGCATCTAATAGGCGAATAAAATCACTACCAAAAATGACAAATCTTAATCGACTTTTTTTTACGATACCCAACTAACGTGAACTGGGAACCCAAAGTTGAAGCTTCAAAAGGCAATTTAAGGCATTTCTCGTGCAGCTAGACTACCGGAAGTGGGGTTTATCAGATTCTCCAACTCATTGTGCATCTAATAGGCGAATAAAATCACTACCAAAAATGACAAATCTTAAACGACTTTTTTTTACGATACCCAAATAACGTGAACTGGGAACCCAAAGTTGAAGCTTCAAACGGCAATTTAAGGCATTTCTCGTGCAGCTAGGCTACCGGAAGTGGGGTTTATCAGATTCTCCAACTCATTGTGCATCTAATAGGCGAATAAAATCACTACCAAAAATGACAAATCTTAATCGACTTTTTTTTACGATACCCAACTAACGTGAACTGGGAACCCAAAGTTGAAGCTTCAAAAGGCAATTTAAGGCATTTCTCGTGCAGCTAGACTACCGGAAGTGGGGTTTATCAGATTCTCCAACTCATTGTGCATCTAATAGGCGAATAAAATCACTACCAAAAATGACAAATCTTAAACGACTTTTTTTTACGATACCCAAATAACGTGAACTGGGAACCCAAAGTTGAAGCTTCAAACGGCAATTTAAGGCATTTCTCGTGCAGCTAGGCTACCGGAAGTGGGGTTTATCAGATTCTCCAACTCATTGTGCATCTAATAGGCGAATAAAATCACTACCAAAAATGACAAATCTTAATCGACTTTTTTTTACGATACCCAACTAACGTGAACTGGGAACCCAAAGTTGAAGCTTCAAAAGGCAATTTAAGGCATTTCTCGTGCAGCTAGACTACCGGAAGTGGGGTTTATCAGATTCTCCAACTCATTGTGCATCTAATAGGCGAATAAAATCACTACCAAAAATGACAAATCTTAAACGACTTTTTTTTACGATACCCAAATAACGTGAACTGGGAACCCAAAGTTGAAGCTTCAAACGGCAATTTAAGGCATTTCTCGTGCAGCTAGGCTACCGGAAGTGGGGTTTATCAGATTCTCCAACTCATTGTGCATCTAATAGGCGAATAAAATCACTACCAAAAATGACAAATCTTAATCGACTTTTTTTTACGATACCCAACTAACGTGAACTGGGAACCCAAAGTTGAAGCTTCAAAAGGCAATTTAAGGCATTTCTCGTGCAGCTAGACTACCGGAAGTGGGGTTTATCAGATTCTCCAACTCATTGTGCATCTAATAGGCGAATAAAATCACTACCAAAAATGACAAATCTTAAACGACTTTTTTTTACGATACCCAAATAACGTGAACTGGGAACCCAAAGTTGAAGCTTCAAACGGCAATTTAAGGCATTTCTCGTGCAGCTAGGCTACCGGAAGTGGGGTTTATCAGATTCTCCAACTCATTGTGCATCTAATAGGCGAATAAAATCACTACCAAAAATGACAAATCTTAATCGACTTTTTTTTACGATACCCAACTAACGTGAACTGGGAACCCAAAGTTGAAGCTTCAAAAGGCAATTTAAGGCATTTCTCGTGCAGCTAGACTACCGGAAGTGGGGTTTATCAGATTCTCCAACTCATTGTGCATCTAATAGGCGAATAAAATCACTACCAAAAATGACAAATCTTAAACGACTTTTTTTTACGATACCCAAATAACGTGAACTGGGAACCCAAAGTTGAAGCTTCAAACGGCAATTTAAGGCATTTCTCGTGCAGCTAGGCTACCGGAAGTGGGGTTTATCAGATTCTCCAACTCATTGTGCATCTAATAGGCGAATAAAATCACTACCAAAAATGACAAATCTTAATCGACTTTTTTTTACGATACCCAACTAACGTGAACTGGGAACCCAAAGTTGAAGCTTCAAAAGGCAATTTAAGGCATTTCTCGTGCAGCTAGACTACCGGAAGTGGGGTTTATCAGATTCTCCAACTAATTGTGCATCTAATAGGCGAATAAAATCACTACCAAAAATGACAAATCTTAAACGACTTTTTTTTACGATACCCAAATAACGTGAACTGGGAACCCAAAGTTGAAACTTCAAACGGCAATTTAAGGCATTTCTCGTGCAGCTAGGCTACCGGAAGTGGGGTTTATCAGATTCTCCAACTCATTGTGCATCTAATAGGCGAATAAAATCACTACCAAAAATGACAAATCTTAAACGACTTTTTTTTACGATACCCAAATAACGTGAACTGGGAACCCAAAGTTGAAGCTTCAAACGGCAATTTAAGGCATTTCTCGTGCAGCTAGGCTACCGGAAGTGGGGTTTATCAGATTCTCCAACTCATTGTGCATCTAATAGGCGAATAAAATCACTACCAAAAATGACAAATCTTAATCGACTTTTTTTTACGATACCCAACTAACGTGAACTGGGAACCCAAAGTTGAAGCTTCAAAAGGCAATTTAAGGCATTTCTCGTGCAGCTAGACTACCGGAAGTGGGGTTTATCAGATTCTCCAACTCATTGTGCATCTAATAGGCGAATAAAATCACTACCAAAAATGACAAATCTTAAACGACTTTTTTTTACGATACCCAAATAACGTGAACTGGGAACCCAAAGTTGAAGCTTCAAACGGCAATTTAAGGCATTTCTCGTGCAGCTAGGCTACCGGAAGTGGGGTTTATCAGATTCTCCAACTCATTGTGCATCTAATAGGCGAATAAAATCACTACCAAAAATGACAAATCTTAATCGACTTTTTTTTACGATACCCAACTAACGTGAACTGGGAACCCAAAGTTGAAGCTTCAAAAGGCAATTTAAGGCATTTCTCGTGCAGCTAGACTACCGGAAGTGGGGTTTATCAGATTCTCCAACTCATTGTGCATCTAATAGGCGAATAAAATCACTACCAAAAATGACAAATCTTAAACGACTTTTTTTTACGATACCCAAATAACGTGAACTGGGAACCCAAAGTTGAAGCTTCAAACGGCAATTTAAGGCATTTCTCGTGCAGCTAGGCTACCGGAAGTGGGGTTTATCAGATTCTCCAACTCATTGTGCATCTAATAGGCGAATAAAATCACTACCAAAAATGACAAATCTTAATCGACTTTTTTTTACGATACCCAACTAACGTGAACTGGGAACCCAAAGTTGAAGCTTCAAAAGGCAATTTAAGGCATTTCTCGTGCAGCTAGACTACCGGAAGTGGGGTTTATCAGATTCTCCAACTCATTGTGCATCTAATAGGCGAATAAAATCACTACCAAAAATGACAAATCTTAAACGACTTTTTTTTACGATACCCAAATAACGTGAACTGGGAACCCAAAGTTGAAGCTTCAAACGGCAATTTAAGGCATTTCTCGTGCAGCTAGGCTACCGGAAGTGGGGTTTATCAGATTCTCCAACTCATTGTGCATCTAATAGGCGAATAAAATCACTACCAAAAATGACAAATCTTAATCGACTTTTTTTTACGATACCCAACTAACGTGAACTGGGAACCCAAAGTTGAAGCTTCAAAAGGCAATTTAAGGCATTTCTCGTGCAGCTAGACTACCGGAAGTGGGGTTTATCAGATTCTCCAACTCATTGTGCATCTAATAGGCGAATAAAATCACTACCAAAAATGACAAATCTTAAACGACTTTTTTTTACGATACCCAAATAACGTGAACTGGGAACCCAAAGTTGAAGCTTCAAACGGCAATTTAAGGCATTTCTCGTGCAGCTAGGCTACCGGAAGTGGGGTTTATCAGATTCTCCAACTCATTGTGCATCTAATAGGCGAATAAAATCACTACCAAAAATGACAAATCTTAATCGACTTTTTTTTACGATACCCAACTAACGTGAACTGGGAACCCAAAGTTGAAGCTTCAAAAGGCAATTTAAGGCATTTCTCGTGCAGCTAGACTACCGGAAGTGGGGTTTATCAGATTCTCCAACTCATTGTGCATCTAATAGGCGAATAAAATCACTACCAAAAATGACAAATCTTAAACGACTTTTTTTTACGATACCCAAATAACGTGAACTGGGAACCCAAAGTTGAAGCTTCAAACGGCAATTTAAGGCATTTCTCGTGCAGCTAGGCTACCGGAAGTGGGGTTTATCAGATTCTCCAACTCATTGTGCATCTAATAGGCGAATAAAATCACTACCAAAAATGACAAATCTTAATCGACTTTTTTTTACGATACCCAACTAACGTGAACTGGGAACCCAAAGTTGAAGCTTCAAAAGGCAATTTAAGGCATTTCTCGTGCAGCTAGACTACCGGAAGTGGGGTTTATCAGATTCTCCAACTCATTGTGCATCTAATAGGCGAATAAAATCACTACCAAAAATGACAAATCTTAAACGACTTTTTTTTACGATACCCAAATAACGTGAACTGGGAACCCAAAGTTGAAGCTTCAAACGGCAATTTAAGGCATTTCTCGTGCAGCTAGGCTACCGGAAGTGGGGTTTATCAGATTCTCCAACTCATTGTGCATCTAATAGGCGAATAAAATCACTACCAAAAATGACAAATCTTAATCGACTTTTTTTTACGATACCCAACTAACGTGAACTGGGAACCCAAAGTTGAAGCTTCAAAAGGCAATTTAAGGCATTTCTCGTGCAGCTAGACTACCGGAAGTGGGGTTTATCAGATTCTCCAACTCATTGTGCATCTAATAGGCGAATAAAATCACTACCAAAAATGACAAATCTTAAACGACTTTTTTTTACGATACCCAAATAACGTGAACTGGGAACCCAAAGTTGAAGCTTCAAACGGCAATTTAAGGCATTTCTCGTGCAGCTAGGCTACCGGAAGTGGGGTTTATCAGATTCTCCAACTCATTGTGCATCTAATAGGCGAATAAAATCACTACCAAAAATGACAAATCTTAATCGACTTTTTTTTACGATACCCAACTAACGTGAACTGGGAACCCAAAGTTGAAGCTTCAAAAGGCAATTTAAGGCATTTCTCGTGCAGCTAGACTACCGGAAGTGGGGTTTATCAGATTCTCCAACTCATTGTGCATCTAATAGGCGAATAAAATCACTACCAAAAATGACAAATCTTAAACGACTTTTTTTTACGATACCCAAATAACGTGAACTGGGAACCCAAAGTTGAAGCTTCAAACGGCAATTTAAGGCATTTCTCGTGCAGCTAGGCTACCGGAAGTGGGGTTTATCAGATTCTCCAACTCATTGTGCATCTAATAGGCGAATAAAATCACTACCAAAAATGACAAATCTTAATCGACTTTTTTTTACGATACCCAAATAACGTGAACTGGGAACCCAAAGTTGAAGCTTCAAACGGCAATTTAAGGCATTTCTCGTGCAGCTAGGCTACCGGAAGTGGGGTTTATCAGATTCTCCAACTCATTGTGCATCTAATAGGCGAATAAAATCACTACCAAAAATGACAAATCTTAATCGACTTTTTTTTACGATACCCAACTAACGTGAACTGGGAACCCAAAGTTGAAGCTTCAAAAGGCAATTTAAGGCATTTCTCGTGCAGCTAGACTACCGGAAGTGGGGTTTATCAGATTCTCCAACTCATTGTGCATCTAATAGGCGAATAAAATCACTACCAAAAATGACAAATCTTAAACGACTTTTTTTTACGATACCCAAATAACGTGAACTGGGAACCCAAAGTTGAAGCTTCAAACGGCAATTTAAGGCATTTCTCGTGCAGCTAGGCTACCGGAAGTGGGGTTTATCAGATTCTCCAACTCATTGTGCATCTAATAGGCGAATAAAATCACTACCAAAAATGACAAATCTTAATCGACTTTTTTTTACGATACCCAACTAACGTGAACTGGGAACCCAAAGTTGAAGCTTCAAAAGGCAATTTAAGGCATTTCTCGTGCAGCTAGACTACCGGAAGTGGGGTTTATCAGATTCTCCAACTCATTGTGCATCTAATAGGCGAATAAAATCACTACCAAAAATGACAAATCTTAAACGACTTTTTTTTACGATACCCAAATAACGTGAACTGGGAACCCAAAGTTGAAGCTTCAAACGGCAATTTAAGGCATTTCTCGTGCAGCTAGGCTACCGGAAGTGGGGTTTATCAGATTCTCCAACTCATTGTGCATCTAATAGGCGAATAAAATCACTACCAAAAATGACAAATCTTAATCGACTTTTTTTTACGATACCCAAATAACGTGAACTGGGAACCCAAAGTTGAAGCTTCAAAAGGCAATTTAAGGCATTTCTCGTGCAGCTAGGCTACCGGAAGTGGGGTTTATCAGATTCTCCAACTCATTGTGCATCTAATAGGCGAATAAAATCACTACCAAAAATGACAAATCTTAAACGACTTTTTTTTACGATACCCAAATAACGTGAACTGGGAACCCAAAGTTGAAGCTTCAAACGGCAATTTAAGGCATTTCTCGTGCAGCTAGGCTACCGGAAGTGGGGTTTATCAGATTCTCCAACTCATTGTGCATCTAATAGGCGAATAAAATCACTACCAAAAATGACAAATCTTAATCGACTTTTTTTTACGATACCCAACTAACGTGAACTGGGAACCCAAAGTTGAAGCTTCAAAAGGCAATTTAAGGCATTTCTCGTGCAGCTAGACTACCGGAAGTGGGGTTTATCAGATTCTCCAACTCATTGTGCATCTAATAGGCGAATAAAATCACTACCAAAAATGACAAATCTTAAACGACTTTTTTTTACGATACCCAAATAACGTGAACTGGGAACCCAAAGTTGAAGCTTCAAACGGCAATTTAAGGCATTTCTCGTGCAGCTAGGCTACCGGAAGTGGGGTTTATCAGATTCTCCAACTCATTGTGCATCTAATAGGCGAATAAAATCACTACCAAAAATGACAAATCTTAATCGACTTTTTTTTACGATACCCAACTAACGTGAACTGGGAACCCAAAGTTGAAGCTTCAAAAGGCAATTTAAGGCATTTCTCGTGCAGCTAGACTACCGGAAGTGGGGTTTATCAGATTCTCCAACTCATTGTGCATCTAATAGGCGAATAAAATCACTACCAAAAATGACAAATCTTAAACGACTTTTTTTTACGATACCCAAATAACGTGAACTGGGAACCCAAAGTTGAAGCTTCAAACGGCAATTTAAGGCATTTCTCGTGCAGCTAGGCTACCGGAAGTGGGGTTTATCAGATTCTCCAACTCATTGTGCATCTAATAGGCGAATAAAATCACTACCAAAAATGACAAATCTTAATCGACTTTTTTTTACGATACCCAACTAACGTGAACTGGGAACCCAAAGTTGAAGCTTCAAAAGGCAATTTAAGGCATTTCTCGTGCAGCTAGACTACCGGAAGTGGGGTTTATCAGATTCTCCAACTCATTGTGCATCTAATAGGCGAATAAAATCACTACCAAAAATGACAAATCTTAAACGACTTTTTTTTACGATACCCAAATAACGTGAACTGGGAACCCAAAGTTGAAGCTTCAAACGGCAATTTATGGCATTTCTCGTGCAGCTAGGCTACCGGAAGTGGGGTTTATCAGATTCTCCAACTCATTGTGCATCTAATAGGCGAATAAAATCACTACCAAAAATGACAAATCTTAATCGACTTTTTTTTACGATACCCAACTAACGTGAACTGGGAACCCAAAGTTGAAGCTTCAAAAGGCAATTTAAGGCATTTCTCGTGCAGCTAGACTACCGGAAGTGGGGTTTATCAGATTCTCCAACTCATTGTGCATCTAATAGGCGAATAAAATCACTACCAAAAATGACAAATCTTAAACGACTTTTTTTTACGATACCCAAATAACGTGAACTGGGAACCCAAAGTTGAAGCTTCAAACGGCAATTTAAGGCATTTCTCGTGCAGCTAGGCTACCGGAAGTGGGGTTTATCAGATTCTCCAACTCATTGTGCATCTAATAGGCGAATAAAATCACTACCAAAAATGACAAATCTTAATCGACTTTTTTTTACGATACCCAACTAACGTGAACTGGGAACCCAAAGTTGAAGCTTCAAAAGGCAATTTAAGGCATTTCTCGTGCAGCTAGACTACCGGAAGTGGGGTTTATCAGATTCTCCAACTCATTGTGCATCTAATAGGCGAATAAAATCACTACCAAAAATGACAAATCTTAAACGACTTTTTTTTACGATACCCAAATAACGTGAACTGGGAACCCAAAGTTGAAGCTTCAAACGGCAATTTAAGGCATTTCTCGTGCAGCTAGGCTACCGGAAGTGGGGTTTATCAGATTCTCCAACTCATTGTGCATCTAATAGGCGAATAAAATCACTACCAAAAATGACAAATCTTAATCGACTTTTTTTTACGATACCCAACTAACGTGAACTGGGAACCCAAAGTTGAAGCTTCAAAAGGCAATTTAAGGCATTTCTCGTGCAGCTAGACTACCGGAAGTGGGGTTTATCAGATTCTCCAACTCATTGTGCATCTAATAGGCGAATAAAATCACTACCAAAAATGACAAATCTTAAACGACTTTTTTTTACGATACCCAAATAACGTGAACTGGGAACCCAAAGTTGAAGCTTCAAACGGCAATTTAAGGCATTTCTCGTGCAGCTAGGCTACCGGAAGTGGGGTTTATCAGATTCTCCAACTCATTGTGCATCTAATAGGCGAATAAAATCACTACCAAAAATGACAAATCTTAATCGACTTTTTTTTACGATACCCAACTAACGTGAACTGGGAACCCAAAGTTGAAGCTTCAAAAGGCAATTTAAGGCATTTCTCGTGCAGCTAGACTACCGGAAGTGGGGTTTATCAGATTCTCCAACTCATTGTGCATCTAATAGGCGAATAAAATCACTACCAAAAATGACAAATCTTAAACGACTTTTTTTTACGATACCCAAATAACGTGAACTGGGAACCCAAAGTTGAAGCTTCAAACGGCAATTTAAGGCATTTCTCGTGCAGCTAGGCTACCGGAAGTGGGGTTTATCAGATTCTCCAACTCATTGTGCATCTAATAGGCGAATAAAATCACTACCAAAAATGACAAATCTTAAACGACTTTTTTTTACGATACCCAAATAACGTGAACTGGGAACCCAAAGTTGAAGCTTCAAACGGCAATTTAAGGCATTTCTCGTGCAGCTAGGCTACCGGAAGTGGGGTTTATCAGATTCTCCAACTCATTGTGCATCTAATAGGCGAATAAAATCACTACCAAAAATGACAAATCTTAATCGACTTTTTTTTACGATACCCAACTAACGTGAACTGGGAACCCAAAGTTGAAGCTTCAAAAGGCAATTTAAGGCATTTCTCGTGCAGCTAGACTACCGGAAGTGGGGTTTATCAGATTCTCCAACTCATTGTGCATCTAATAGGCGAATAAAATCACTACCAAAAATGACAAATCTTAAACGACTTTTTTTTACGATACCCAAATAACGTGAACTGGGAACCCAAAGTTGAAGCTTCAAACGGCAATTTAAGGCATTTCTCGTGCAGCTAGGCTACCGGAAGTGGGGTTTATCAGATTCTCCAACTCATTGTGCATCTAATAGGCGAATAAAATCACTACCAAAAATGACAAATCTTAATCGACTTTTTTTTACGATACCCAACTAACGTGAACTGGGAACCCAAAGTTGAAGCTTCAAAAGGCAATTTAAGGCATTTCTCGTGCAGCTAGACTACCGGAAGTGGGGTTTATCAGATTCTCCAACTCATTGTGCATCTAATAGGCGAATAAAATCACTACCAAAAATGACAAATCTTAAACGACTTTTTTTTACGATACCCAAATAACGTGAACTGGGAACCCAAAGTTGAAGCTTCAAACGGCAATTTAAGGCATTTCTCGTGCAGCTAGGCTACCGGAAGTGGGGTTTATCAGATTCTCCAACTCATTGTGCATCTAATAGGCGAATAAAATCACTACCAAAAATGACAAATCTTAATCGACTTTTTTTTACGATACCCAACTAACGTGAACTGGGAACCCAAAGTTGAAGCTTCAAAAGGCAATTTAAGGCATTTCTCGTGCAGCTAGACTACCGGAAGTGGGGTTTATCAGATTCTCCAACTCATTGTGCATCTAATAGGCGAATAAAATCACTACCAAAAATGACAAATCTTAAACGACTTTTTTTTACGATACCCAAATAACGTGAACTGGGAACCCAAAGTTGAAGCTTCAAACGGCAATTTAAGGCATTTCTCGTGCAGCTAGGCTACCGGAAGTGGGGTTTATCAGATTCTCCAACTCATTGTGCATCTAATAGGCGAATAAATTCACTACCAAAAATGACAAATCTTAATCGACTTTTTTTTACGATACCCAACTAACGTGAACTGGGAACCCAAAGTTGAAGCTTCAAAAGGCAATTTAAGGCATTTCTCGTGCAGCTAGACTACCGGAAGTGGGGTTTATCAGATTCTCCAACTCATTGTGCATCTAATAGGCGAATAAAATCACTACCAAAAATGACAAATCTTAAACGACTTTTTTTTACGATACCCAAATAACGTGAACTGGGAACCCAAAGTTGAAGCTTCAAACGGCAATTTAAGGCATTTCTCGTGCAGCTAGGCTACCGGAAGTGGGGTTTATCAGATTCTCCAACTCATTGTGCATCTAATAGGCGAATAAAATCACTACCAAAAATGACAAATCTTAATCGACTTTTTTTTACGATACCCAACTAACGTGAACTGGGAACCCAAAGTTGAAGCTTCAAAAGGCAATTTAAGGCATTTCTCGTGCAGCTAGACTACCGGAAGTGGGGTTTATCAGATTCTCCAACTCATTGTGCATCTAATAGGCGAATAAAATCACTACCAAAAATGACAAATCTTAAACGACTTTTTTTTACGATACCCAAATAACGTGAACTGGGAACCCAAAGTTGAAGCTTCAAACGGCAATTTAAGGCATTTCTCGTGCAGCTAGGCTACCGGAAGTGGGGTTTATCAGATTCTCCAACTCATTGTGCATCTAATAGGCGAATAAAATCACTACCAAAAATGACAAATCTTAATCGACTTTTTTTTACGATACCCAACTAACGTGAACTGGGAACCCAAAGT
The DNA here is from genome assembly GCA_963932145.1 of Acanthosepion lycidas. Taxonomy (NCBI): domain Eukaryota; kingdom Metazoa; phylum Mollusca; class Cephalopoda; order Sepiida; family Sepiidae; genus Acanthosepion; species Acanthosepion lycidas. The sequence goes on along the minus strand of CAWVQA010001459.1, from coordinate 114,341 downwards.
TGAAGCTTCAAAAGGCAATTTAAGGCATTTCTCGTGCAGCTAGACTACCGGAAGTGGGGTTTATCAGATTCTCCAACTCATTGTGCATCTAATAGGCGAATAAAATCACTACCAAAAATGACAAATCTTAAACGACTTTTTTTTACGATACCCAAATAACGTGAACTGGGAACCCAAAGTTGAAGCTTCAAACGGCAATTTAAGGCATTTCTCGTGCAGCTAGGCTACCGGAAGTGGGGTTTATCAGATTCTCCAACTCATTGTGCATCTAATAGGCGAATAAAATCACTACCAAAAATGACAAATCTTAATCGACTTTTTTTTACGATACCCAACTAACGTGAACTGGGAACCCAAAGTTGAAGCTTCAAAAGGCAATTTAAGGCATTTCTCGTGCAGCTAGACTACCGGAAGTGGGGTTTATCAGATTCTCCAACTCATTGTGCATCTAATAGGCGAATAAAATCACTACCAAAAATGACAAATCTTAAACGACTTTTTTTTACGATACCCAAATAACGTGAACTGGGAACCCAAAGTTGAAGCTTCAAACGGCAATTTAAGGCATTTCTCGTGCAGCTAGGCTACCGGAAGTGGGGTTTATCAGATTCTCCAACTCATTGTGCATCTAATAGGCGAATAAAATCACTACCAAAAATGACAAATCTTAATCGACTTTTTTTTACGATACCCAACTAACGTGAACTGGGAACCCAAAGTTGAAGCTTCAAAAGGCAATTTAAGGCATTTCTCGTGCAGCTAGACTACCGGAAGTGGGGTTTATCAGATTCTCCAACTCATTGTGCATCTAATAGGCGAATAAAATCACTACCAAAAATGACAAATCTTAAACGACTTTTTTTTACGATACCCAAATAACGTGAACTGGGAACCCAAAGTTGAAGCTTCAAAAGGCAATTTAAGGCATTTCTCGTGCAGCTAGACTACCGGAAGTGGGGTTTATCAGATTCTCCAACTCATTGTGCATCTAATAGGCGAATAAAATCACTACCAAAAATGACAAATCTTAAACGACTTTTTTTTACGATACCCAAATAACGTGAACTGGGAACCCAAAGTTGAAGCTTCAAACGGCAATTTAAGGCATTTCTCGTGCAGCTAGGCTACCGGAAGTGGGGTTTATCAGATTCTCCAACTCATTGTGCATCTAATAGGCGAATAAAATCACTACCAAAAATGACAAATCTTAATCGACTTTTTTTTACGATACCCAACTAACGTGAACTGGGAACCCAAAGTTGAAGCTTCAAAAGGCAATTTAAGGCATTTCTCGTGCAGCTAGACTACCGGAAGTGGGGTTTATCAGATTCTCCAACTCATTGTGCATCTAATAGGCGAATAAAATCACTACCAAAAATGACAAATCTTAATCGACTTTTTTTTACGATACCCAACTAACGTGAACTGGGAACCCAAAGTTGAAGCTTCAAAAGGCAATTTAAGGCATTTCTCGTGCAGCTAGACTACCGGAAGTGGGGTTTATCAGATTCTCCAACTCATTGTGCATCTAATAGGCGAATAAAATCACTACCAAAAATGACAAATCTTAAACGACTTTTTTTTACGATACCCAAATAACGTGAACTGGGAACCCAAAGTTGAAGCTTCAAACGGCAATTTAAGGCATTTCTCGTGCAGCTAGGCTACCGGAAGTGGGGTTTATCAGATTCTCCAACTCATTGTGCATCTAATAGGCGAATAAAATCACTACCAAAAATGACAAATCTTAATCGACTTTTTTTTACGATACCCAACTAACGTGAACTGGGAACCCAAAGTTGAAGCTTCAAAAGGCAATTTAAGGCATTTCTCGTGCAGCTAGACTACCGGAAGTGGGGTTTATCAGATTCTCCAACTCATTGTGCATCTAATAGGCGAATAAAATCACTACCAAAAATGACAAATCTTAAACGACTTTTTTTTACGATACCCAAATAACGTGAACTGGGAACCCAAAGTTGAAGCTTCAAACGGCAATTTAAGGCATTTCTCGTGCAGCTAGGCTACCGGAAGTGGGGTTTATCAGATTCTCCAACTCATTGTGCATCTAATAGGCGAATAAAATCACTACCAAAAATGACAAATCTTAATCGACTTTTTTTTACGATACCCAACTAACGTGAACTGGGAACCCAAAGTTGAAGCTTCAAAAGGCAATTTAAGGCATTTCTCGTGCAGCTAGACTACCGGAAGTGGGGTTTATCAGATTCTCCAACTCATTGTGCATCTAATAGGCGAATAAAATCACTACCAAAAATGACAAATCTTAAACGACTTTTTTTTACGATACCCAAATAACGTGAACTGGGAACCCAAAGTTGAAGCTTCAAACGGCAATTTAAGGCATTTCTCGTGCAGCTAGGCTACCGGAAGTGGGGTTTATCAGATTCTCCAACTCATTGTGCATCTAATAGGCGAATAAAATCACTACCAAAAATGACAAATCTTAATCGACTTTTTTTTACGATACCCAACTAACGTGAACTGGGAACCCAAAGTTGAAGCTTCAAAAGGCAATTTAAGGCATTTCTCGTGCAGCTAGACTACCGGAAGTGGGGTTTATCAGATTCTCCAACTCATTGTGCATCTAATAGGCGAATAAAATCACTACCAAAAATGACAAATCTTAAACGACTTTTTTTTACGATACCCAAATAACGTGAACTGGGAACCCAAAGTTGAAGCTTCAAACGGCAATTTAAGGCATTTCTCGTGCAGCTAGGCTACCGGAAGTGGGGTTTATCAGATTCTCCAACTCATTGTGCATCTAATAGGCGAATAAAATCACTACCAAAAATGACAAATCTTAATCGACTTTTTTTTACGATACCCAACTAACGTGAACTGGGAACCCAAAGTTGAAGCTTCAAAAGGCAATTTAAGGCATTTCTCGTGCAGCTAGACTACCGGAAGTGGGGTTTATCAGATTCTCCAACTCATTGTGCATCTAATAGGCGAATAAAATCACTACCAAAAATGACAAATCTTAATCGACTTTTTTTTACGATACCCAACTAACGTGAACTGGGAACCCAAAGTTGAAGCTTCAAAAGGCAATTTAAGGCATTTCTCGTGCAGCTAGACTACCGGAAGTGGGGTTTATCAGATTCTCCAACTCATTGTGCATCTAATAGGCGAATAAAATCACTACCAAAAATGACAAATCTTAAACGACTTTTTTTTACGATACCCAAATAACGTGAACTGGGAACCCAAAGTTGAAGCTTCAAACGGCAATTTAAGGCATTTCTCGTGCAGCTAGGCTACCGGAAGTGGGGTTTATCAGATTCTCCAACTCATTGTGCATCTAATAGGCGAATAAAATCACTACCAAAAATGACAAATCTTAATCGACTTTTTTTTACGATACCCAACTAACGTGAACTGGGAACCCAAAGTTGAAGCTTCAAAAGGCAATTTAAGGCATTTCTCGTGCAGCTAGACTACCGGAAGTGGGGTTTATCAGATTCTCCAACTCATTGTGCATCTAATAGGCGAATAAAATCACTACCAAAAATGACAAATCTTAAACGACTTTTTTTTACGATACCCAAATAACGTGAACTGGGAACCCAAAGTTGAAGCTTCAAACGGCAATTTAAGGCATTTCTCGTGCAGCTAGGCTACCGGAAGTGGGGTTTATCAGATTCTCCAACTCATTGTGCATCTAATAGGCGAATAAAATCACTACCAAAAATGACAAATCTTAATCGACTTTTTTTTACGATACCCAACTAACGTGAACTGGGAACCCAAAGTTGAAGCTTCAAAAGGCAATTTAAGGCATTTCTCGTGCAGCTAGACTACCGGAAGTGGGGTTTATCAGATTCTCCAACTCATTGTGCATCTAATAGGCGAATAAAATCACTACCAAAAATGACAAATCTTAAACGACTTTTTTTTACGATACCCAAATAACGTGAACTGGGAACCCAAAGTTGAAGCTTCAAACGGCAATTTAAGGCATTTCTCGTGCAGCTAGGCTACCGGAAGTGGGGTTTATCAGATTCTCCAACTCATTGTGCATCTAATAGGCGAATAAAATCACTACCAAAAATGACAAATCTTAATCGACTTTTTTTTACGATACCCAACTAACGTGAACTGGGAACCCAAAGTTGAAGCTTCAAAAGGCAATTTAAGGCATTTCTCGTGCAGCTAGACTACCGGAAGTGGGGTTTATCAGATTCTCCAACTCATTGTGCATCTAATAGGCGAATAAAATCACTACCAAAAATGACAAATCTTAAACGACTTTTTTTTACGATACCCAAATAACGTGAACTGGGAACCCAAAGTTGAAGCTTCAAACGGCAATTTAAGGCATTTCTCGTGCAGCTAGGCTACCGGAAGTGGGGTTTATCAGATTCTCCAACTCATTGTGCATCTAATAGGCGAATAAAATCACTACCAAAAATGACAAATCTTAATCGACTTTTTTTTACGATACCCAACTAACGTGAACTGGGAACCCAAAGTTGAAGCTTCAAAAGGCAATTTAAGGCATTTCTCGTGCAGCTAGACTACCGGAAGTGGGGTTTATCAGATTCTCCAACTCATTGTGCATCTAATAGGGGAATAAAATCACTACCAAAAATGACAAATCTTAAACGACTTTTTTTTACGATACCCAAATAACGTGAACTGGGAACCCAAAGTTGAAGCTTCAAACGGCAATTTAAGGCATTTCTCGTGCAGCTAGGCTACCGGAAGTGGGGTTTATCAGATTCTCCAACTCATTGTGCATCTAATAGGCGAATAAAATCACTACCAAAAATGACAAATCTTAATCGACTTTTTTTTACGATACCCAACTAACGTGAACTGGGAACCCAAAGTTGAAGCTTCAAAAGGCAATTTAAGGCATTTCTCGTGCAGCTAGACTACCGGAAGTGGGGTTTATCAGATTCTCCAACTCATTGTGCATCTAATAGGCGAATAAAATCACTACCAAAAATGACAAATCTTAAACGACTTTTTTTTACGATACCCAAATAACGTGAACTGGGAACCCAAAGTTGAAGCTTCAAACGGCAATTTAAGGCATTTCTCGTGCAGCTAGGCTACCGGAAGTGGGGTTTATCAGATTCTCCAACTCATTGTGCATCTAATAGGCGAATAAAATCACTACCAAAAATGACAAATCTTAATCGACTTTTTTTTACGATACCCAACTAACGTGAACTGGGAACCCAAAGTTGAAGCTTCAAAAGGCAATTTAAGGCATTTCTCGTGCAGCTAGACTACCGGAAGTGGGGTTTATCAGATTCTCCAACTCATTGTGCATCTAATAGGCGAATAAAATCACTACCAAAAATGACAAATCTTAAACGACTTTTTTTTACGATACCCAAATAACGTGAACTGGGAACCCAAAGTTGAAGCTTCAAACGGCAATTTAAGGCATTTCTCGTGCAGCTAGGCTACCGGAAGTGGGGTTTATCAGATTCTCCAACTCATTGTGCATCTAATAGGCGAATAAAATCACTACCAAAAATGACAAATCTTAATCGACTTTTTTTTACGATACCCAACTAACGTGAACTGGGAACCCAAAGTTGAAGCTTCAAAAGGCAATTTAAGGCATTTCTCGTGCAGCTAGGCTACCGGAAGTGGGGTTTATCAGATTCTCCAACTCATTGTGCATCTAATAGGCGAATAAAATCACTACCAAAAATGACAAATCTTAATCGACTTTTTTTTACGATACCCAACTAACGTGAACTGGGAACCCAAAGTTGAAGCTTCAAAAGGCAATTTAAGGCATTTCTCGTGCAGCTAGACTACCGGAAGTGGGGTTTATCAGATTCTCCAACTCATTGTGCATCTAATAAGCGAATAAAATCACTACCAAAAATGACAAATCTTAAACGACTTTTTTTTACGATACCCAAATAACGTGAACTGGGAACCCAAAGTTGAAGCTTCAAACGGCAATTTAAGGCATTTCTCGTGCAGCTAGGCTACCGGAAGTGGGGTTTATCAGATTCTCCAACTCATTGTGCATCTAATAGGCGAATAAAATCACTACCAAAAATGACAAATCTTAATCGACTTTTTTTTACGATACCCAACTAACGTGAACTGGGAACCCAAAGTTGAAGCTTCAAAAGGCAATTTAAGGCATTTCTCGTGCAGCTAGACTACCGGAAGTGGGGTTTATCAGATTCTCCAACTCATTGTGCATCTAATAGGCGAATAAAATCACTACCAAAAATGACAAATCTTAAACGACTTTTTTTTACGATACCCAAATAACGTGAACTGGGAACCCAAAGTTGAAGCTTCAAACGGCAATTTAAGGCATTTCTCGTGCAGCTAGGCTACCGGAAGTGGGGTTTATCAGATTCTCCAACTCATTGTGCATCTAATAGGCGAATAAAATCACTACCAAAAATGACAAATCTTAATCGACTTTTTTTTACGATACCCAACTAACGTGAACTGGGAACCCAAAGTTGAAGCTTCAAAAGGCAATTTAAGGCATTTCTCGTGCAGCTAGACTACCGGAAGTGGGGTTTATCAGATTCTCCAACTCATTGTGCATCTAATAGGCGAATAAAATCACTACCAAAAATGACAAATCTTAAACGACTTTTTTTTACGATACCCAAATAACGTGAACTGGGAACCCAAAGTTGAAGCTTCAAACGGCAATTTAAGGCATTTCTCGTGCAGCTAGGCTACCGGAAGTGGGGTTTATCAGATTCTCCAACTCATTGTGCATCTAATAGGCGAATAAAATCACTACCAAAAATGACAAATCTTAAACGACTTTTTTTTACGATACCCAAATAACGTGAACTGGGAACCCAAAGTTGAAGCTTCAAACGGCAATTTAAGGCATTTCTCGTGCAGCTAGGCTACCGGAAGTGGGGTTTATCAGATTCTCCAACTCATTGTGCATCTAATAGGCGAATAAAATCACTACCAAAAATGACAAATCTTAATCGACTTTTTTTTACGATACCCAACTAACGTGAACTGGGAACCCAAAGTTGAAGCTTCAAAAGGCAATTTAAGGCATTTCTCGTGCAGCTAGACTACCGGAAGTGGGGTTTATCAGATTCTCCAACTCATTGTGCATCTAATAGGCGAATAAAATCACTACCAAAAATGACAAATCTTAAACGACTTTTTTTTACGATACCCAAATAACGTGAACTGGGAACCCAAAGTTGAAGCTTCAAACGGCAATTTAAGGCATTTCTCGTGCAGCTAGGCTACCGGAAGTGGGGTTTATCAGATTCTCCAACTCATTGTGCATCTAATAGGCGAATAAAATCACTACCAAAAATGACAAATCTTAATCGACTTTTTTTTACGATACCCAACTAACGTGAACTGGGAACCCAAAGTTGAAGCTTCAAAAGGCAATTTAAGGCATTTCTCGTGCAGCTAGACTACCGGAAGTGGGGTTTATCAGATTCTCCAACTCATTGTGCATCTAATAGGCGAATAAAATCACTACCAAAAATGACAAATCTTAAACGACTTTTTTTTACGATACCCAAATAACGTGAACTGGGAACCCAAAGTTGAAGCTTCAAACGGCAATTTAAGGAATTTCTCGTGCAGCTAGGCTACCGGAAGTGGGGTTTATCAGATTCTCCAACTCATTGTGCATCTAATAGGCGAATAAAATCACTACCAAAAATGACAAATCTTAAACGACTTTTTTTTACGATACCCAAATAACGTGAACTGGGAACCCGAAGTTGAAGCTTCAAACGGCAATTTAAGGCATTTCTCGTGCAGCTAGGCTACCGGAAGTGGGGTTTATCAGATTCTCCAACTCATTGTGCATCTAATAGGCGAATAAAATCACTACCAAAAATGACAAATCTTAATCGACTTTTTTTTACGATACCCAACTAACGTGAACTGGGAACCCAAAGTTGAAGCTTCAAAAGGCAATTTAAGGCATTTCTCGTGCAGCTAGACTACCGGAAGTGGGGTTTATCAGATTCTCCAACTCATTGTGCATCTAATAGGCGAATAAAATCACTACCAAAAATGACAAATCTTAAACGACTTTTTTTTACGATACCCAAATAACGTGAACTGGGAACCCGAAGTTGAAGCTTCAAACGGCAATTTAAGGCATTTCTCGTGCAGCTAGGCTACCGGAAGTGGGGTTTATCAGATTCTCCAACTCATTGTGCATCTAATAGGCGAATAAAATCACTACCAAAAATGACAAATCTTAATCGACTTTTTTTTACGATACCCAACTAACGTGAACTGGGAACCCAAAGTTGAAGCTTCAAAAGGCAATTTAAGGCATTTCACGTGCAGCTAGACTACCGGAAGTGGGGTTTATCAGATTCTCCAACTCATTGTGCATCTAATAGGCGAATAAAATCACTACCAAAAATGACAAATCTTAAACGACTTTTTTTTACGATACCCAAATAACGTGAACTGGGAACCCAAAGTTGAAGCTTCAAACGGCAATTTAAGGCATTTCTCGTGCAGCTAGGCTACCGGAAGTGGGGTTTATCAGATTCTCCAACTCATTGTGCATCTAATAGGCGAATAAAATCACTACCAAAAATGACAAATCTTAATCGACTTTTTTTTACGATACCCAACTAACGTGAACTGGGAACCCAAAGTTGAAGCTTCAAAAGGCAATTTAAGGCATTTCTCGTGCAGCTAGACTACCGGAAGTGGGGTTTATCAGATTCTCCAACTCATTGTGCATCTAATAGGCGAATAAAATCACTACCAAAAATGACAAATCTTAAACGACTTTTTTTTACGATACCCAAATAACGTGAACTGGGAACCCAAAGTTGAAGCTTCAAACGGCAATTTAAGGCATTTCTCGTGCAGCTAGGCTACCGGAAGTGGGGTTTATCAGATTCTCCAACTCATTGTGCATCTAATAGGCGAATAAAATCACTACCAAAAATGACAAATCTTAATCGACTTTTTTTTACGATACCCAACTAACGTGAACTGGGAACCCAAAGTTGAAGCTTCAAAAGGCAATTTAAGGCATTTCTCGTGCAGCTAGACTACCGGAAGTGGGGTTTATCAGATTCTCCAACTCATTGTGCATCTAATAGGCGAATAAAATCACTACCAAAAATGACAAATCTTAAACGACTTTTTTTTACGATACCCAAATAACGTGAACTGGGAACCCAAAGTTGAAGCTTCAAACGGCAATTTAAGGCATTTCTCGTGCAGCTAGGCTACCGGAAGTGGGGTTTATCAGATTCTCCAACTCATTGTGCATCTAATAGGCGAATAAAATCACTACCAAAAATGACAAATCTTAATCGACTTTTTTTTACGATACCCAACTAACGTGAACTGGGAACCCAAAGTTGAAGCTTCAAAAGGCAATTTAAGGCATTTCTCGTGCAGCTAGACTACCGGAAGTGGGGTTTATCAGATTCTCCAACTCATTGTGCATCTAATAGGCGAATAAAATCACTACCAAAAATGACAAATCTTAAACGACTTTTTTTTACGATACCCAAATAACGTGAACTGGGAACCCAAAGTTGAAGCTTCAAACGGCAATTTAAGGCATTTCTCGTGCAGCTAGGCTACCGGAAGTGGGGTTTATCAGATTCTCCAACTCATTGTGCATCTAATAGGCGAATAAAATCACTACCAAAAATGACAAATCTTAATCGACTTTTTTTTACGATACCCAACTAACGTGAACTGGGAACCCAAAGTTGAAGCTTCAAAAGGCAATTTAAGGCATTTCTCGTGCAGCTAGACTACCGGAAGTGGGGTTTATCAGATTCTCCAACTCATTGTGCATCTAATAGGCGAATAAAATCACTACCAAAAATGACAAATCTTAAACGACTTTTTTTTACGATACCCAAATAACGTGAACTGGGAACCCAAAGTTGAAGCTTCAAACGGCAATTTAAGGCATTTCTCGTGCAGCTAGGCTACCGGAAGTGGGGTTTATCAGATTCTCCAACTCATTGTGCATCTAATAGGCGAATAAAATCACTACCAAAAATGACAAATCTTAATCGACTTTTTTTTACGATACCCAACTAACGTGAACTGGGAACCCAAAGTTGAAGCTTCAAAAGGCAATTTAAGGCATTTCTCGTGCAGCTAGACTACCGGAAGTGGGGTTTATCAGATTCTCCAACTCATTGTGCATCTAATAGGCGAATAAAATCACTACCAAAAATGACAAATCTTAAACGACTTTTTTTTACGATACCCAAATAACGTGAACTGGGAACCCAAAGTTGAAGCTTCAAACGGCAATTTAAGGCATTTCTCGTGCAGCTAGGCTACCGGAAGTGGGGTTTATCAGATTCTCCAACTCATTGTGCATCTAATAGGCGAATAAAATCACTACCAAAAATGACAAATCTTAATCGACTTTTTTTTACGATACCCAACTAACGTGAACTGGGAACCCAAAGTTGAAGCTTCAAAAGGCAATTTAAGGCATTTCTCGTGCAGCTAGACTACCGGAAGTGGGGTTTATCAGATTCTCCAACTCATTGTGCATCTAATAGGCGAATAAAATCACTACCAAAAATGACAAATCTTAAACGACTTTTTTTTACGATACCCAAATAACGTGAACTGGGAACCCAAAGTTGAAGCTTCAAACGGCAATTTAAGGCATTTCTCGTGCAGCTAGGCTACCGGAAGTGGGGTTTATCAGATTCTCCAACTCATTGTGCATCTAATAGGCGAATAAAATCACTACCAAAAATGACAAATCTTAATCGACTTTTTTTTACGATACCCAACTAACGTGAACTGGGAACCCAAAGTTGAAGCTTCAAAAGGCAATTTAAGGCATTTCTCGTGCAGCTAGACTACCGGAAGTGGGGTTTATCAGATTCTCCAACTCATTGTGCATCTAATAGGCGAATAAAATCACTACCAAAAATGACAAATCTTAAACGACTTTTTTTTACGATACCCAAATAACGTGAACTGGGAACCCAAAGTTGAAGCTTCAAACGGCAATTTAAGGCATTTCTCGTGCAGCTAGGCTACCGGAAGTGGGGTTTATCAGATTCTCCAACTCATTGTGCATCTAATAGGCGAATAAAATCACTACCAAAAATGACAAATCTTAATCGACTTTTTTTTACGATACCCAACTAACGTGAACTGGGAACCCAAAGTTGAAGCTTCAAAAGGCAATTTAAGGCATTTCTCGTGCAGCTAGACTACCGGAAGTGGGGTTTATCAGATTCTCCAACTCATTGTGCATCTAATAGGCGAATAAAATCACTACCAAAAATGACAAATCTTAAACGACTTTTTTTTACGATACCCAAATAACGTGAACTGGGAACCCAAAGTTGAAGCTTCAAACGGCAATTTAAGGCATTTCTCGTGCAGCTAGGCTACCGGAAGTGGGGTTTATCAGATTCTCCAACTCATTGTGCATCTAATAGGCGAATAAAATCACTACCAAAAATGACAAATCTTAATCGACTTTTTTTTACGATACCCAACTAACGTGAACTGGGAACCCAAAGTTGAAGCTTCAAAAGGCAATTTAAGGCATTTCTCGTGCAGCTAGACTACCGGAAGTGGGGTTTATCAGATTCTCCAACTCATTGTGCATCTAATAGGCGAATAAAATCACTACCAAAAATGACAAATCTTAAACGACTTTTTTTTACGATACCCAAATAACGTGAACTGGGAACCCAAAGTTGAAGCTTCAAACGGCAATTTAAGGCATTTCTCGTGCAGCTAGGCTACCGGAAGTGGGGTTTATCAGATTCTCCAACTCATTGTGCATCTAATAGGCGAATAAAATCACTACCAAAAATGACAAATCTTAATCGACTTTTTTTTACGATACCCAACTAACGTGAACTGGGAACCCAAAGTTGAAGCTTCAAAAGGCAATTTAAGGCATTTCTCGTGCAGCTAGACTACCGGAAGTGGGGTTTATCAGATTCTCCAACTCATTGTGCATCTAATAGGCGAATAAAATCACTACCAAAAATGACAAATCTTAAACGACTTTTTTTTACGATACCCAAATAACGTGAACTGGGAACCCAAAGTTGAAGCTTCAAACGGCAATTTAAGGCATTTCTCGTGCAGCTAGGCTACCGGAAGTGGGGTTTATCAGATTCTCCAACTCATTGTGCATCTAATAGGCGAATAAAATCACTACCAAAAATGACAAATCTTAATCGACTTTTTTTTACGATACCCAACTAACGTGAACTGGGAACCCAAAGTTGAAGCTTCAAAAGGCAATTTAAGGCATTTCTCGTGCAGCTAGACTACCGGAAGTGGGGTTTATCAGATTCTCCAACTCATTGTGCATCTAATAGGCGAATAAAATCACTACCAAAAATGACAAATCTTAAACGACTTTTTTTTACGATACCCAAATAACGTGAACTGGGAACCCAAAGTTGAAGCTTCAAACGGCAATTTAAGGCATTTCTCGTGCAGCTAGGCTACCGGAAGTGGGGTTTATCAGATTCTCCAACTCATTGTGCATCTAATAGGCGAATAAAATCACTACCAAAAATGACAAATCTTAAACGACTTTTTTTTACGATACCCAAATAACGTGAACTGGGAACCCAAAGTTGAAGCTTCAAACGGCAATTTAAGGCATTTCTCGTGCAGCTAGGCTACCGGAAGTGGGGTTTATCAGATTCTCCAACTCATTGTGCATCTAATAGGCGAATAAAATCACTACCAAAAATGACAAATCTTAATCGACTTTTTTTTACGATACCCAACTAACGTGAACTGGGAACCCAAAGTTGAAGCTTCAAAAGGCAATTTAAGGCATTTCTCGTGCAGCTAGACTACCGGAAGTGGGGTTTATCAGATTCTCCAACTCATTGTGCATCTAATAGGCGAATAAAATCACTACCAAAAATGACAAATCTTAAACGACTTTTTTTTACGATACCCAAATAACGTGAACTGGGAACCCAAAGTTGAAGCTTCAAACGGCAATTTAAGGCATTTCTCGTGCAGCTAGGCTACCGGAAGTGGGGTTTATCAGATTCTCCAACTCATTGTGCATCTAATAGGCGAATAAAATCACTACCAAAAATGACAAATCTTAATCGACTTTTTTTTACGATACCCAACTAACGTGAACTGGGAACCCAAAGTTGAAGCTTCAAAAGGCAATTTAAGGCATTTCTCGTGCAGCTAGACTACCGGAAGTGGGGTTTATCAGATTCTCCAACTCATTGTGCATCTAATAGGCGAATAAAATCACTACCAAAAATGACAAATCTTAAACGACTTTTTTTTACGATACCCAAATAACGTGAACTGGGAACCCAAAGTTGAAGCTTCAAACGGCAATTTAAGGCATTTCTCGTGCAGCTAGGCTACCGGAAGTGGGGTTTATCAGATTCTCCAACTCATTGTGCATCTAATAGGCGAATAAAATCACTACCAAAAATGACAAATCTTAAACGACTTTTTTTTACGATACCCAAATAACGTGAACTGGGAACCCAAAGTTGAAGCTTCAAACGGCAATTTAAGGCATTTCTCGTGCAGCTAGGCTACCGGAAGTGGGGTTTATCAGATTCTCCAACTCATTGTGCATCTAATAGGCGAATAAAATCACTACCAAAAATGACAAATCTTAATCGACTTTTTTTTACGATACCCAACTAACGTGAACTGGGAACCCAAAGTTGAAGCTTCAAAAGGCAATTTAAGGCATTTCTCGTGCAGCTAGACTACCGGAAGTGGGGTTTATCAGATTCTCCAACTCATTGTGCATCTAATAGGTGAATAAAATCACTACCAAAAATGACAAATCTTAAACGACTTTTTTTTACGATACCCAAATAACGTGAACTGGGAACCCAAAGTTGAAGCTTCAAACGGCAATTTAAGGCATTTCTCGTGCAGCTAGGCTACCGGAAGTGGGGTTTATCAGATTCTCCAACTCATTGTGCATCTAATAGGCGAATAAAATCACTACCAAAAATGACAAATCTTAATCGACTTTTTTTTACGATACCCAACTAACGTGAACTGGGAACCCAAAGTTGAAGCTTCAAAAGGCAATTTAAGGCATTTCTCGTGCAGCTAGACTACCGGAAGTGGGGTTTATCAGATTCTCCAACTCATTGTGCATCTAATAGGCGAATAAAATCACTACCAAAAATGACAAATCTTAAACGACTTTTTTTTACGATACCCAAATAACGTGAACTGGGAACCCAAAGTTGAAGCTTCAAACGGCAATTTAAGGCATTTCTCGTGCAGCTAGGCTACCGGAAGTGGGGTTTATCAGATTCTCCAACTCATTGTGCATCTAATAGGCGAATAAAATCACTACCAAAAATGACAAATCTTAATCGACTTTTTTTTACGATACCCAACTAACGTGAACTGGGAACCCAAAGTTGAAGCTTCAAAAGGCAATTTAAGGCATTTCTCGTGCAGCTAGACTACCGGAAGTGGGGTTTATCAGATTCTCCAACTCATTGTGCATCTAATAGGCGAATAAAATCACTACCAAAAATGACAAATCTTAAACGACTTTTTTTTACGATACCCAAATAACGTGAACTGGGAACCCAAAGTTGAAGCTTCAAACGGCAATTTAAGGCATTTCTCGTGCAGCTAGGCTACCGGAAGTGGGGTTTATCAGATTCTCCAACTCATTGTGCATCTAATAGGCGAATAAAATCACTACCAAAAATGACAAATCTTAATCGACTTTTTTTTACGATACCCAACTAACGTGAACTGGGAACCCAAAGTTGAAGCTTCAAAAGGCAATTTAAGGCATTTCTCGTGCAGCTAGACTACCGGAAGTGGGGTTTATCAGATTCTCCAACTCATTGTGCATCTAATAGGCGAATAAAATCACTACCAAAAATGACAAATCTTAAACGACTTTTTTTTACGATACCCAAATAACGTGAACTGGGAACCCAAAGTTGAAGCTTCAAACGGCAATTTAAGGCATTTCTCGTGCAGCTAGGCTACCGGAAGTGGGGTTTATCAGATTCTCCAACTCATTGTGCATCTAATAGGCGAATAAAATCACTACCAAAAATGACAAATCTTAAACGACTTTTTTTTACGATACCCAAATAACGTGAACTGGGAACCCAAAGTTGAAGCTTCAAACGGCAATTTAAGGCATTTCTCGTGCAGCTAGGCTACCGGAAGTGGGGTTTATCAGATTCTCCAACTCATTGTGCATCTAATAGGCGAATAAAATCACTACCAAAAATGACAAATCTTAATCGACTTTTTTTTACGATACCCAACTAACGTGAACTGGGAACCCAAAGTTGAAGCTTCAAAAGGCAATTTAAGGCATTTCTCGTGCAGCTAGACTACCGGAAGTGGGGTTTATCAGATTCTCCAACTCATTGTGCATCTAATAGGTGAATAAAATCACTACCAAAAATGACAAATCTTAAACGACTTTTTTTTACGATACCCAAATAACGTGAACTGGGAACCCAAAGTTGAAGCTTCAAACGGCAATTTAAGGCATTTCTCGTGCAGCTAGGCTACCGGAAGTGGGGTTTATCAGATTCTCCAACTCATTGTGCATCTAATAGGCGAATAAAATCACTACCAAAAATGACAAATCTTAATCGACTTTTTTTTACGATACCCAACTAACGTGAACTGGGAACCCAAAGTTGAAGCTTCAAAAGGCAATTTAAGGCATTTCTCGTGCAGCTAGACTACCGGAAGTGGGGTTTATCAGATTCTCCAACTCATTGTGCATCTAATAGGCGAATAAAATCACTACCAAAAATGACAAATCTTAAACGACTTTTTTTTACGATACCCAAATAACGTGAACTGGGAACCCAAAGTTGAAGCTTCAAACGGCAATTTAAGGCATTTCTCGTGCAGCTAGGCTACCGGAAGTGGGGTTTATCAGATTCTCCAACTCATTGTGCATCTAATAGGCGAATAAAATCACTACCAAAAATGACAAATCTTAATCGACTTTTTTTTACGATACCCAACTAACGTGAACTGGGAACCCAAAGTTGAAGCTTCAAAAGGCAATTTAAGGCATTTCTCGTGCAGCTAGACTACCGGAAGTGGGGTTTATCAGATTCTCCAACTCATTGTGCATCTAATAGGCGAATAAAATCACTACCAAAAATGACAAATCTTAAACGACTTTTTTTTACGATACCCAAATAACGTGAACTGGGAACCCAAAGTTGAAGCTTCAAACGGCAATTTAAGGCATTTCTCGTGCAGCTAGGCTACCGGAAGTGGGGTTTATCAGATTCTCCAACTCATTGTGCATCTAATAGGCGAATAAAATCACTACCAAAAATGACAAATCTTAAACGACTTTTTTTTACGATACCCAAATAACGTGAACTGGGAACCCAAAGTTGAAGCTTCAAACGGCAATTTAAGGCATTTCTCGTGCAGCTAGGCTACCGGAAGTGGGGTTTATCAGATTCTCCAACTCATTGTGCATCTAATAGGCGAATAAAATCACTACCAAAAATGACAAATCTTAATCGACTTTTTTTTACGATACCCAACTAACGTGAACTGGGAACCCAAAGTTGAAGCTTCAAAAGGCAATTTAAGGCATTTCTCGTGCAGCTAGACTACCGGAAGTGGGGTTTATCAGATTCTCCAACTCATTGTGCATCTAATAGGCGAATAAAATCACTACCAAAAATGACAAATCTTAAACGACTTTTTTTTACGATACCCAAATAACGTGAACTGGGAACCCAAAGTTGAAGCTTCAAACGGCAATTTAAGGCATTTCTCGTGCAGCTAGGCTACCGGAAGTGGGGTTTATCAGATTCTCCAACTCATTGTGCATCTAATAGGCGAATAAAATCACTACCAAAAATGACAAATCTTAATCGACTTTTTTTTACGATACCCAACTAACGTGAACTGGGAACCCAAAGTTGAAGCTTCAAACGGCAATTTAAGGCATTTCTCGTGCAGCTAGGCTACCGGAAGTGGGGTTTATCAGATTCTCCAACTCATTGTGCATCTAATAGGCGAATAAAATCACTACCAA
The DNA here is from genome assembly GCA_963932145.1 of Acanthosepion lycidas. Lineage (NCBI taxonomy): Eukaryota > Metazoa > Mollusca > Cephalopoda > Sepiida > Sepiidae > Acanthosepion > Acanthosepion lycidas. The sequence goes on along the minus strand of CAWVQA010001459.1, from coordinate 97,306 downwards.
AAATGACAAATCTTAATCGACTTTTTTTTACGATACCCAACTAACGTGAACTGGGAACCCAAAGTTGAAGCTTCAAAAGGCAATTTAAGGCATTTCTCGTGCAGCTAGACTACCGGAAGTGGGGTTTATCAGATTCTCCAACTCATTGTGCATCTAATAGGCGAATAAAATCACTACCAAAAATGACAAATCTTAAACGACTTTTTTTTACGATACCCAAATAACGTGAACTGGGAACCCAAAGTTGAAGCTTCAAACGGCAATTTAAGGCATTTCTCGTGCAGCTAGGCTACCGGAAGTGGGGTTTATCAGATTCTCCAACTCATTGTGCATCTAATAGGCGAATAAAATCACTACCAAAAATGACAAATCTTAATCGACTTTTTTTTACGATACCCAACTAACGTGAACTGGGAACCCAAAGTTGAAGCTTCAAAAGGCAATTTAAGGCATTTCTCGTGCAGCTAGACTACCGGAAGTGGGGTTTATCAGATTCTCCAACTCATTGTGCATCTAATAGGCGAATAAAATCACTACCAAAAATGACAAATCTTAAACGACTTTTTTTTACGATACCCAAATAACGTGAACTGGGAACCCAAAGTTGAAGCTTCAAACGGCAATTTAAGGCATTTCTCGTGCAGCTAGGCTACCGGAAGTGGGGTTTATCAGATTCTCCAACTCATTGTGCATCTAATAGGCGAATAAAATCACTACCAAAAATGACAAATCTTAATCGACTTTTTTTTACGATACCCAACTAACGTGAACTGGGAACCCAAAGTTGAAGCTTCAAAAGGCAATTTAAGGCATTTCTCGTGCAGCTAGACTACCGGAAGTGGGGTTTATCAGATTCTCCAACTCATTGTGCATCTAATAGGCGAATAAAATCACTACCAAAAATGACAAATCTTAAACGACTTTTTTTTACGATACCCAAATAACGTGAACTGGGAACCCAAAGTTGAAGCTTCAAACGGCAATTTAAGGCATTTCTCGTGCAGCTAGGCTACCGGAAGTGGGGTTTATCAGATTCTCCAACTCATTGTGCATCTAATAGGCGAATAAAATCACTACCAAAAATGACAAATCTTAATCGACTTTTTTTTACGATACCCAACTAACGTGAACTGGGAACCCAAAGTTGAAGCTTCAAAAGGCAATTTAAGGCATTTCTCGTGCAGCTAGACTACCGGAAGTGGGGTTTATCAGATTCTCCAACTCATTGTGCATCTAATAGGCGAATAAAATCACTACCAAAAATGACAAATCTTAAACGACTTTTTTTTACGATACCCAAATAACGTGAACTGGGAACCCAAAGTTGAAGCTTCAAACGGCAATTTAAGGCATTTCTCGTGCAGCTAGGCTACCGGAAGTGGGGTTTATCAGATTCTCCAACTCATTGTGCATCTAATAGGCGAATAAAATCACTACCAAAAATGACAAATCTTAATCGACTTTTTTTTACGATACCCAACTAACGTGAACTGGGAACCCAAAGTTGAAGCTTCAAAAGGCAATTTAAGGCATTTCTCGTGCAGCTAGACTACCGGAAGTGGGGTTTATCAGATTCTCCAACTCATTGTGCATCTAATAGGCGAATAAAATCACTACCAAAAATGACAAATCTTAAACGACTTTTTTTTACGATACCCAAATAACGTGAACTGGGAACCCAAAGTTGAAGCTTCAAACGGCAATTTAAGGCATTTCTCGTGCAGCTAGGCTACCGGAAGTGGGGTTTATCAGATTCTCCAACTCATTGTGCATCTAATAGGCGAATAAAATCACTACCAAAAATGACAAATCTTAATCGACTTTTTTTTACGATACCCAACTAACGTGAACTGGGAACCCAAAGTTGAAGCTTCAAAAGGCAATTTAAGGCATTTCTCGTGCAGCTAGACTACCGGAAGTGGGGTTTATCAGATTCTCCAACTCATTGTGCATCTAATAGGCGAATAAAATCACTACCAAAAATGACAAATCTTAAACGACTTTTTTTTACGATACCCAAATAACGTGAACTGGGAACCCAAAGTTGAAGCTTCAAACGGCAATTTAAGGCATTTCTCGTGCAGCTAGGCTACCGGAAGTGGGGTTTATCAGATTCTCCAACTCATTGTGCATCTAATAGGCGAATAAAATCACTACCAAAAATGACAAATCTTAATCGACTTTTTTTTACGATACCCAACTAACGTGAACTGGGAACCCAAAGTTGAAGCTTCAAAAGGCAATTTAAGGCATTTCTCGTGCAGCTAGACTACCGGAAGTGGGGTTTATCAGATTCTCCAACTCATTGTGCATCTAATAGGCGAATAAAATCACTACCAAAAATGACAAATCTTAAACGACTTTTTTTTACGATACCCAAATAACGTGAACTGGGAACCCAAAGTTGAAGCTTCAAACGGCAATTTAAGGCATTTCTCGTGCAGCTAGGCTACCGGAAGTGGGGTTTATCAGATTCTCCAACTCATTGTGCATCTAATAGGCGAATAAAATCACTACCAAAAATGACAAATCTTAATCGACTTTTTTTTACGATACCCAACTAACGTGAACTGGGAACCCAAAGTTGAAGCTTCAAAAGGCAATTTAAGGCATTTCTCGTGCAGCTAGACTACCGGAAGTGGGGTTTATCAGATTCTCCAACTCATTGTGCATCTAATAGGCGAATAAAATCACTACCAAAAATGACAAATCTTAAACGACTTTTTTTTACGATACCCAAATAACGTGAACTGGGAACCCAAAGTTGAAGCTTCAAACGGCAATTTAAGGCATTTCTCGTGCAGCTAGGCTACCGGAAGTGGGGTTTATCAGATTCTCCAACTCATTGTGCATCTAATAGGCGAATAAAATCACTACCAAAAATGACAAATCTTAATCGACTTTTTTTTACGATACCCAACTAACGTGAACTGGGAACCCAAAGTTGAAGCTTCAAAAGGCAATTTAAGGCATTTCTCGTGCAGCTAGACTACCGGAAGTGGGGTTTATCAGATTCTCCAACTCATTGTGCATCTAATAGGCGAATAAAATCACTACCAAACATGACAAATCTTAAACGACTTTTTTTTACGATACCCAAATAACGTGAACTGGGAACCCAAAGTTGAAGCTTCAAACGGCAATTTAAGGCATTTCTCGTGCAGCTAGGCTACCGGAAGTGGGGTTTATCAGATTCTCCAACTCATTGTGCATCTAATAGGCGAATAAAATCACTACCAAAAATGACAAATCTTAATCGACTTTTTTTTACGATACCCAACTAACGTGAACTGGGAACCCAAAGTTGAAGCTTCAAAAGGCAATTTAAGGCATTTCTCGTGCAGCTAGACTACCGGAAGTGGGGTTTATCAGATTCTCCAACTCATTGTGCATCTAATAGGCGAATAAAATCACTACCAAAAATGACAAATCTTAAACGACTTTTTTTTACGATACCCAAATAACGTGAACTGGGAACCCAAAGTTGAAGCTTCAAACGGCAATTTAAGGCATTTCTCGTGCAGCTAGGCTACCGGAAGTGGGGTTTATCAGATTCTCCAACTCATTGTGCATCTAATAGGCGAATAAAATCACTACCAAAAATGACAAATCTTAATCGACTTTTTTTTTACGATACCCAACTAACGTGAACTGGGAACCCAAAGTTGAAGCTTCAAAAGGCAATTTAAGGCATTTCTCGTGCAGCTAGACTACCGGAAGTGGGGTTTATCAGATTCTCCAACTCATTGTGCATCTAATAGGCGAATAAAATCACTACCAAAAATGACAAATCTTAAACGACTTTTTTTTACGATACCCAAATAACGTGAACTGGGAACCCAAAGTTGAAGCTTCAAACGGCAATTTAAGGCATTTCTCGTGCAGCTAGGCTACCGGAAGTGGGGTTTATCAGATTCTCCAACTCATTGTGCATCTAATAGGCGAATAAAATCACTACCAAAAATGACAAATCTTAAACGACTTTTTTTTACGATACCCAAATAACGTGAACTGGGAACCCAAAGTTGAAGCTTCAAACGGCAATTTAAGGCATTTCTCGTGCAGCTAGGCTACCGGAAGTGGGGTTTATCAGATTCTCCAACTCATTGTGCATCTAATAGGCGAATAAAATCACTACCAAAAATGACAAATCTTAAACGACTTTTTTTTACGATACCCAAATAACGTGAACTGGGAACCCAAAGTTGAAGCTTCAAACGGCAATTTAAGGCATTTCTCGTGCAGCTAGGCTACCGGAAGTGGGGTTTATCAGATTCTCCAACTCATTGTGCATCTAATAGGCGAATAAAATCACTACCAAAAATGACAAATCTTAATCGACTTTTTTTTACGATACCCAACTAACGTGAACTGGGAACCCAAAGTTGAAGCTTCAAAAGGCAATTTAAGGCATTTCTCGTGCAGCTAGACTACCGGAAGTGGGGTTTATCAGATTCTCCAACTCATTGTGCATCTAATAGGCGAATAAAATCACTACCAAAAATGACAAATCTTAAACGACTTTTTTTTACGATACCCAAATAACGTGAACTGGGAACCCAAAGTTGAAGCTTCAAACGGCAATTTAAGGCATTTCTCGTGCAGCTAGGCTACCGGAAGTGGGGTTTATCAGATTCTCCAACTCATTGTGCATCTAATAGGCGAATAAAATCACTACCAAAAATGACAAATCTTAATCGACTTTTTTTTACGATACCCAACTAACGTGAACTGGGAACCCAAAGTTGAAGCTTCAAAAGGCAATTTAAGGCATTTCTCGTGCAGCTAGACTACCGGAAGTGGGGTTTATCAGATTCTCCAACTCATTGTGCATCTAATAGGCGAATAAAATCACTACCAAAAATGACAAATCTTAAACGACTTTTTTTTACGATACCCAAATAACGTGAACTGGGAACCCAAAGTTGAAGCTTCAAACGGCAATTTAAGGCATTTCTCGTGCAGCTAGGCTACCGGAAGTGGGGTTTATCAGATTCTCCAACTCATTGTGCATCTAATAGGCGAATAAAATCACTACCAAAAATGACAAATCTTAATCGACTTTTTTTTACGATACCCAACTAACGTGAACTGGGAACCCAAAGTTGAAGCTTCAAAAGGCAATTTAAGGCATTTCTCGTGCAGCTAGACTACCGGAAGTGGGGTTTATCAGATTCTCCAACTCATTGTGCATCTAATAGGCGAATAAAATCACTACCAAAAATGACAAATCTTAAACGACTTTTTTTTACGATACCCAAATAACGTGAACTGGGAACCCAAAGTTGAAGCTTCAAACGGCAATTTAAGGCATTTCTCGTGCAGCTAGGCTACCGGAAGTGGGGTTTATCAGATTCTCCAACTCATTGTGCATCTAATAGGCGAATAAAATCACTACCAAAAATGACAAATCTTAATCGACTTTTTTTTACGATACCCAACTAACGTGAACTGGGAACCCAAAGTTGAAGCTTCAAAAGGCAATTTAAGGCATTTCTCGTGCAGCTAGACTACCGGAAGTGGGGTTTATCAGATTCTCCAACTCATTGTGCATCTAATAGGCGAATAAAATCACTACCAAAAATGACAAATCTTAAACGACTTTTTTTTACGATACCCAAATAACGTGAACTGGGAACCCAAAGTTGAAGCTTCAAACGGCAATTTAAGGCATTTCTCGTGCAGCTAGACTACCGGAAGTGGGGTTTATCAGATTCTCCAACTCATTGTGCATCTAATAGGCGAATAAAATCACTACCAAAAATGACAAATCTTAAACGACTTTTTTTTACGATACCCAAATAACGTGAACTGGGAACCCAAAGTTGAAGCTTCAAACGGCAATTTAAGGCATTTCTCGTGCAGCTAGGCTACCGGAAGTGGGGTTTATCAGATTCTCCAACTCATTGTGCATCTAATAGGCGAATAAAATCACTACCAAAAATGACAAATCTTAATCGACTTTTTTTTACGATACCCAACTAACGTGAACTGGGAACCCAAAGTTGAAGCTTCAAAAGGCAATTTAAGGCATTTCTCGTGCAGCTAGACTACCGGAAGTGGGGTTTATCAGATTCTCCAACTCATTGTGCATCTAATAGGCGAATAAAATCACTACCAAAAATGACAAATCTTAAACGACTTTTTTTTACGATACCCAAATAACGTGAACTGGGAACCCAAAGTTGAAGCTTCAAACGGCAATTTAAGGCATTTCTCGTGCAGCTAGACTACCGGAAGTGGGGTTTATCAGATTCTCCAACTCATTGTGCATCTAATAGGCGAATAAAATCACTACCAAAAATGACAAATCTTAAACGACTTTTTTTTACGATACCCAAATAACGTGAATTGGGAACCCAAAGTTGAAGCTTCAAACGGCAATTTAAGGCATTTCTCGTGCAGCTAGACTACCGGAAGTGGGGTTTATCAGATTCTCCAACTCATTGTGCATCTAATAGGCGAATAAAATCACTACCAAAAATGACAAATCTTAATCGACTTTTTTTTACGATACCCAACTAACGTGAACTGGGAACCCAAAGTTGAAGCTTCAAAAGGCAATTTAAGGCATTTCTCGTGCAGCTAGACTACCGGAAGTGGGGTTTATCAGATTCTCCAACTCATTGTGCATCTAATAGGCGAATAAAATCACTACCAAAAATGACAAATCTTAAACGACTTTTTTTTACGATACCCAAATAACGTGAACTGGGAACCCAAAGTTGAAGCTTCAAACGGCAATTTAAGGCATTTCTCGTGCAGCTAGGCTACCGGAAGTGGGGTTTATCAGATTCTCCAACTCATTGTGCATCTAATAGGCGAATAAAATCACTACCAAAAATGACAAATCTTAATCGACTTTTTTTTACGATACCCAACTAACGTGAACTGGGAACCCAAAGTTGAAGCTTCAAAAGGCAATTTAAGGCATTTCTCGTGCAGCTAGACTACCGGAAGTGGGGTTTATCAGATTCTCCAACTCATTGTGCATCTAATAGGCGAATAAAATCACTACCAAAAATGACAAATCTTAAACGACTTTTTTTTACGATACCCAAATAACGTGAACTGGGAACCCAAAGTTGAAGCTTCAAACGGCAATTTAAGGCATTTCTCGTGCAGCTAGGCTACCGGAAGTGGGGTTTATCAGATTCTCCAACTCATTGTGCATCTAATAGGCGAATAAAATCACTACCAAAAATGACAAATCTTAATCGACTTTTTTTTACGATACCCAACTAACGTGAACTGGGAACCCAAAGTTGAAGCTTCAAAAGGCAATTTAAGGCATTTCTCGTGCAGCTAGACTACCGGAAGTGGGGTTTATCAGATTCTCCAACTCATTGTGCATCTAATAGGCGAATAAAATCACTACCAAAAATGACAAATCTTAATCGCCTTTTTTTTACGATACCCAACTAACGTGAACTGGGAACCCAAAGTTGAAGCTTCAAAAGGCAATTTAAGGCATTTCTCGTGCAGCTAGACTACCGGAAGTGGGGTTTATCAGATTCTCCAACTCATTGTGCATCTAATAGGCGAATAAAATCACTACCAAAAATGACAAATCTTAAACGACTTTTTTTTACGATACCCAAATAACGTGAACTGGGAACCCAAAGTTGAAGCTTCAAACGGCAATTTAAGGCATTTCTCGTGCAGCTAGGCTACCGGAAGTGGGGTTTATCAGATTCTCCAACTCATTGTGCATCTAATAGGCGAATAAAATCACTACCAAAAATGACAAATCTTAATCGACTTTTTTTTACGATACCCAACTAACGTGAACTGGGAACCCAAAGTTGAAGCTTCAAAAGGCAATTTAAGGCATTTCTCGTGCAGCTAGACTACCGGAAGTGGGGTTTATCAGATTCTCCAACTCATTGTGCATCTAATAGGCGAATAAAATCACTACCAAAAATGACAAATCTTAAACGACTTTTTTTTACGATACCCAAATAACGTGAACTGGGAACACCCAAAGTTGAAGCTTCAAACGGCAATTTAAGGCATTTCTCGTGCAGCTAGGCTACCGGAAGTGGGGTTTATCAGATTCTCCAACTCATTGTGCATCTAATAGGCGAATAAAATCACTACCAAAAATGACAAATCTTAATCGACTTTTTTTTACGATACCCAACTAACGTGAACTGGGAACCCAAAGTTGAAGCTTCAAAAGGCAATTTAAGGCATTTCTCGTGCAGCTAGACTACCGGAAGTGGGGTTTATCAGATTCTCCAACTCATTGTGCATCTAATAGGCGAATAAAATCACTACCAAAAATGACAAATCTTAAACGACTTTTTTTTACGATACCCAAATAACGTGAACTGGGAACCCAAAGTTGAAGCTTCAAACGGCAATTTAAGGCATTTCTCGTGCAGCTAGGCTACCGGAAGTGGGGTTTATCAGATTCTCCAACTCATTGTGCATCTAATAGGCGAATAAAATCACTACCAAAAATGACAAATCTTAATCGACTTTTTTTTACGATACCCAACTAACGTGAACTGGGAACCCAAAGTTGAAGCTTCAAAAGGCAATTTAAGGCATTTCTCGTGCAGCTAGACTACCGGAAGTGGGGTTTATCAGATTCTCCAACTCATTGTGCATCTAATAGGCGAATAAAATCACTACCAAAAATGACAAATCTTAAACGACTTTTTTTACGATACCCAAATAACGTGAACTGGGAACCCAAAGTTGAAGCTTCAAACGGCAATTTAAGGCATTTCTCGTGCAGCTAGGCTACCGGAAGTGGGGTTTATCAGATTCTCCAACTCATTGTGCATCTAATAGGCGAATAAAATCACTACCAAAAATGACAAATCTTAATCGACTTTTTTTTACGATACCCAACTAACGTGAACTGGGAACCCAAAGTTGAAGCTTCAAAAGGCAATTTAAGGCATTTCTCGTGCAGCTAGACTACCGGAAGTGGGGTTATCAGATTCTCCAACTCATTGTGCATCTAATAGGCGAATAAAATCACTACCAAAAATGACAAATCTTAAACGACTTTTTTTTACGATACCCAAATAACGTGAACTGGGAACCCAAAGTTGAAGCTTCAAACGGCAATTTAAGGCATTTCTCGTGCAGCTAGACTACCGGAAGTGGGGTTTATCAGATTCTCCCAACTCATTGTGCATCTAATAGGCGAATAAAATCACTACCAAAAATGACAAATCTTAAACGACTTTTTTTTACGATACCCAAATAACGTGAACTGGGAACCCAAAGTTGAAGCTTCAAACGGCAATTTAAGGCATTTCTCGTGCAGCTAGACTACCGGAAGTGGGGTTTATCAGATTCTCCAACTCATTGTGCATCTAATAGGCGAATAAAATCACTACCAAAAATGACAAATCTTAATCGACTTTTTTTTACGATACCCAACTAACGTGAACTGGGAACCCAAAGTTGAAGCTTCAAAAGGCAATTTAAGGCATTTCTCGTGCAGCTAGACTACCGGAAGTGGGGTTTATCAGATTCTCCAACTCATTGTGCATCTAATAGGCGAATAAAATCACTACCAAAAATGACAAATCGTAATCGACTTTTTTTTACGATACCCAACTAACGTGAACTGGGAACCCAAAGTTGAAGCTTCAAAAGGCAATTTAAGGCATTTCTCGTGCAGCTAGACTACCGGAAGTGGGGTTTATCAGATTCTCCAACTCATTGTGCATCTAATAGGCGAATAAAATCACTACCAAAAATGACAAATCTTAAACGACTTTTTTTTACGATACCCAAATAACGTGAACTGGGAACCCAAAGTTGAAGCTTCAAACGGCAATTTAAGGCATTTCTCGTGCAGCTAGGCTACCGGAAGTGGGGTTTATCAGATTCTCCAACTCATTGTGCATCTAATAGGCGAATAAAATCACTACCAAAAATGACAAATCTTAAACGACTTTTTTTTACGATACCCAAATAACGTGAACTGGGAACCCAAAGTTGAAGCTTCAAACGGCAATTTAAGGCATTTCTCGTGCAGCTAGACTACCGGAAGTGGGGTTTATCAGATTCTCCAACTCATTGTGCATCTAATAGGCGAATAAAATCACTACCAAAAATGACAAATCTTAATCGACTTTTTTTTACGATACCCAACTAACGTGAACTGGGAACCCAAAGTTGAAGCTTCAAAAGGCAATTTAAGGCATTTCTCGTGCAGCTAGACTACCGGAAGTGGGGTTTATCAGATTCTCCAACTCATTGTGCATCTAATAGGCGAATAAAATCACTACCAAAAATGACAAATCTTAATCGACTTTTTTTTACGATACCCAACTAACGTGAACTGGGAACCCAAAGTTGAAGCTTCAAAAGGCAATTTAAGGCATTTCTCGTGCAGCTAGGCTACCGGAAGTGGGGTTTATCAGATTCTCCAACTCATTGTGCATCTAATAGGCGAATAAAATCACTACCAAAAATGACAAATCTTAATCGACTTTTTTTTACGATACCCAACTAACGTGAACTGGGAACCCAAAGTTGAAGCTTCAAAAGGCAATTTAAGGCATTTCTCGTGCAGCTAGACTACCGGAAGTGGGGTTTATCAGATTCTCCAACTCATTGTGCATCTAATAGGCGAATAAAATCACTACCAAAAATGACAAATCTTAAACGACTTTTTTTTACGATACCCAAATAACGTGAACTGGGAACCCAAAGTTGAAGCTTCAAACGGCAATTTAAGGCATTTCTCGTGCAGCTAGGCTACCGGAAGTGGGGTTTATCAGATTCTCCAACTCATTGTGCATCTAATAGGCGAATAAAATCACTACCAAAAATGACAAATCTTAATCGACTTTTTTTTACGATACCCAACTAACGTGAACTGGGAACCCAAAGTTGAAGCTTCAAAAGGCAATTTAAGGCATTTCTCGTGCAGCTAGACTACCGGAAGTGGGGTTTATCAGATTCTCCAACTCATTGTGCATCTAATAGGCGAATAAAATCACTACCAAAAATGACAAATCTTAAACGACTTTTTTTTACGATACCCAAATAACGTGAACTGGGAACCCAAAGTTGAAGCTTCAAACGGCAATTTAAGGCATTTCTCGTGCAGCTAGGCTACCGGAAGTGGGGTTTATCAGATTCTCCAACTCATTGTGCATCTAATAGGCGAATAAAATCACTACCAAAAATGACAAATCTTAATCGACTTTTTTTTACGATACCCAACTAACGTGAACTGGGAACCCAAAGTTGAAGCTTCAAAAGGCAATTTAAGGCATTTCTCTTGCAGCTAGACTACCGGAAGTGGGGTTTATCAGATTCTCCAACTCATTGTGCATCTAATAGGCGAATAAAATCACTACCAAAAATGACAAATCTTAAACGACTTTTTTTTACGATACCCAAATAACGTGAACTGGGAACCCAAAGTTGAAGCTTCAAACGGCAATTTAAGGCATTTCTCGTGCAGCTAGGCTACCGGAAGTGGGGTTTATCAGATTCTCCAACTCATTGTGCATCTAATAGGCGAATAAAATCACTACCAAAAATGACAAATCTTAATCGACTTTTTTTTACGATACCCAACTAACGTGAACTGGGAACCCAAAGTTGAAGCTTCAAAAGGCAATTTAAGGCATTTCTCGTGCAGCTAGACTACCGGAAGTGGGGTTTATCAGATTCTCCAACTCATTGTGCATCTAATAGGCGAATAAAATCACTACCAAAAATGACAAATCTTAAACGACTTTTTTTTACGATACCCAAATAACGTGAACTGGGAACCCAAAGTTGAAGCTTCAAACGGCAATTTAAGGCATTTCTCGTGCAGCTAGACTACCGGAAGTGGGGTTTATCAGATTCTCCAACTCATTGTGCATCTAATAGGCGAATAAAATCACTACCAAAAATGACAAATCTTAATCGACTTTTTTTTACGATACCCAACTAACGTGAACTGGGAACCCAAAGTTGAAGCTTCAAAAGGCAATTTAAGGCATTTCTCGTGCAGCTAGACTACCGGAAGTGGGGTTTATCAGATTCTCCAACTCATTGTGCATCTAATAGGCGAATAAAATCACTACCAAAAATGACAAATCTTAAACGACTTTTTTTTACGATACCCAAATAACGTGAACTGGGAACCCAAAGTTGAAGCTTCAAACGGCAATTTAAGGCATTTCTCGTGCAGCTAGGCTACCGGAAGTGGGGTTTATCAGATTCTCCAACTCATTGTGCATCTAATAGGCGAATAAAATCACTACCAAAAATGACAAATCTTAATCGACTTTTTTTTACGATACCCAACTAACGTGAACTGGGAACCCAAAGTTGAAGCTTCAAAAGGCAATTTAAGGCATTTCTCGTGCAGCTAGACTACCGGAAGTGGGGTTTATCAGATTCTCCAACTCATTGTGCATCTAATAGGCGAATAAAATCACTACCAAAAATGACAAATCTTAAACGACTTTTTTTTACGATACCCAAATAACGTGAACTGGGAACCCAAAGTTGAAGCTTCAAACGGCAATTTAAGGCATTTCTCGTGCAGCTAGGCTACCGGAAGTGGGGTTTATCAGATTCTCCAACTCATTGTGCATCTAATAGGCGAATAAAATCACTACCAAAAATGACAAATCTTAATCGACTTTTTTTTACGATACCCAACTAACGTGAACTGGGAACCCAAAGTTGAAGCTTCAAAAGGCAATTTAAGGCATTTCTCGTGCAGCTAGACTACCGGAAGTGGGGTTTATCAGATTCTCCAACTCATTGTGCATCTAATAGGCGAATAAAATCACTACCAAAAATGACAAATCTTAAACGACTTTTTTTTACGATACCCAAATAACGTGAACTGGGAACCCAAAGTTGAAGCTTCAAACGGCAATTTAAGGCATTTCTCGTGCAGCTAGACTACCGGAAGTGGGGTTTATCAGATTCTCCAACTCATTGTGCATCTAATAGGCGAATAAAATCACTACCAAAAATGACAAATCTTAAACGACTTTTTTTTACGATACCCAAATAACGTGAACTGGGAACCCAAAGTTGAAGCTTCAAACGGCAATTTAAGGCATTTCTCGTGCAGCTAGACTACCGGAAGTGGGGTTTATCAGATTCTCCAACTCATTGTGCATCTAATAGGCGAATAAAATCACTACCAAAAATGACAAATCTTAATCGACTTTTTTTTACGATACCCAACTAACGTGAACTGGGAACCCAAAGTTGAAGCTTCAAAAGGCAATTTAAGGCATTTCTCGTGCAGCTAGACTACCGGAAGTGGGGTTTATCAGATTCTCCAACTCATTGTGCATCTAATAGGCGAATAAAATCACTACCAAAAATGACAAATCTTAATCGACTTTTTTTTACGATACCCAACTAACGTGAACTGGGAACCCAAAGTTGAAGCTTCAAAAGGCAATTTAAGGCATTTCTCGTGCAGCTAGACTACCGGAAGTGGGGTTTATCAGATTCTCCAACTCATTGTGCATCTAATAGGCGAATAAAATCACTACCAAAAATGACAAATCTTAATCGACTTTTTTTTACGATACCCAACTAACGTGAACTGGGAACCCAAAGTTGAAGCTTCAAAAGGCAATTTAAGGCATTTCTCGTGCAGCTAGACTACCGGAAGTGGGGTTTATCAGATTCTCCAACTCATTGTGCATCTAATAGGCGAATAAAATCACTACCAAAAATGACAAATCTTAAACGACTTTTTTTTACGATACCCAAATAACGTGAACTGGGAACCCAAAGTTGAAGCTTCAAACGGAAATTTAAGGCATTTCTCGTGCAGCTAGGCTACCGGAAGTGGGGTTTATCAGATTCTCCAACTCATTGTGCATCTAATAGGCGAATGAAATCACTACCAAAAATGACAAATCTTAATCGACTTTTTTTTACGATACCCAACTAACGTGAACTGGGAACCCAAAGTTGAAGCTTCAAAAGGCAATTTAAGGCATTTCTCGTGCAGCTAGACTACCGGAAGTGGGGTTTATCAGATTCTCCAACTCATTGTGCATCTAATAGACGAATAAAATCACTACCAAAAATGACAAATCTTAAACGACTTTTTTTTACGATACCCAAATAACGTGAACTGGGAACCCAAAGTTGAAGCTTCAAACGGCAATTTAAGGCATTTCTCGTGCAGCTAGGCTACCGGAAGTGGGGTTTATCAGATTCTCCAACTCATTGTGCATCTAATAGGCGAATAAAATCACTACCAAAAATGACAAATCTTAATCGACTTTTTTTTACGATACCCAACTAACGTGAACTGGGAACCCAAAGTTGAAGCTTCAAAAGGCAATTTAAGGCATTTCTCGTGCAGCTAGACTACCGGAAGTGGGGTTTATCAGATTCTCCAACTCATTGTGCATCTAATAGGCGAATAAAATCACTACCAAAAATGACAAATCTTAAACGACTTTTTTTTACGATACCCAAATAACGTGAACTGGGAACCCAAAGTTGAAGCTTCAAACGGCAATTTAAGGCATTTCTCGTGCAGCTAGGCTACCGGAAGTGGGGTTTATCAGATTCTCCAACTCATTGTGCATCTAATAGGCGAATAAAATCACTACCAAAAATGACAAATCTTAAACGACTTTTTTTTACGATACCCAAATAACGTGAACTGGGAACCCAAAGTTGAAGCTTCAAACGGCAATTTAAGGCATTTCTCGTGCAGCTAGGCTACCGGAAGTGGGGTTTATCAGATTCTCCAACTCATTGTGCATCTAATAGGCGAATAAAATCAATACCAAAAATGACATATCTTAATCGACTTTTTTTTACGATACCCAACTAACGTGAACTGGGAACCCAAAGTTGAAGCTTCAAAAGGCAATTTAAGGCATTTCTCGTGCAGCTAGACTACCGGAAGTGGGGTTTATCAGATTCTCCAACTCATTGTGCATCTAATAGGCGAATAAAATCACTACCAAAAATGACAAATCTTAAACGACTTTTTTTTACGATACCCAAATAACGTGAACTGGGAACCCAAAGTTGAAGCTTCAAACGGCAATTTAAGGCATTTCTCGTGCAGCTAGGCTACCGGAAGTGGGGTTTATCAGATTCTCCAACTCATTGTGCATCTAATAGGCGAATAAAATCACTACCAAAAATGACAAATCTTAATCGACTTTTTTTTACGATACCCAACTAACGTGAACTGGGAACCCAAAGTTGAAGCTTCAAAAGGCAATTTAAGGCATTTCTCGTGCAGCTAGACTACCGGAAGTGGGGTTTATCAGATTCTCCAACTCATTGTGCATCTAATAGGCGAATAAAATCACTACCAAAAATGACAAATCTTAAACGACTTTTTTTTACGATACCCAAATAACGTGAACTGGGAACCCAAAGTTGAAGCTTCAAACGGCAATTTAAGGCATTTCTCGTGCAGCTAGACTACCGGAAGTGGGGTTTATCAGATTCTCCAACTCATTGTGCATCTAATAGGCGAATAAAATCACTACCAAAAATGACAAATCTTAAACGACTTTTTTTTACGATACCCAAATAACGTGAACTGGGAACCCAAAGTTGAAGCTTCAAACGGCAATTTAAGGCATTTCTCGTGCAGCTAGACTACCGGAAGTGGGGTTTATCAGATTCTCCAACTCATTGTGCATCTAATAGGCGAATAAAATCACTACCAAAAATGACAAATCTTAATCGACTTTTTTTTACGATACCCAACTAACGTGAACTGGGAACCCAAAGTTGAAGCTTCAAAAGGCAATTTAAGGCATTTCTCGTGCAGCTAGACTACCGGAAGTGGGGTTTATCAGATTCTCCAACTCATTGTGCATCTAATAGGCGAATAAAATCACTACCAAAAATGACAAATCTTAATCGACTTTTTTTTACGATACCCAACTAACGTGAACTGGGAACCCAAAGTTGAAGCTTCAAAAGGCAATTTAAGGCATTTCTCGTGCAGCTAGACTACCGGAAGTGGGGTTTATCAGATTCTCCAACTCATTGTGCATCTAATAGGCGAATAAAATCACTACCAAAAATGACAAATCTTAAACGACTTTTTTTTACGATACCCAAATAACGTGAACTGGGAACCCAAAGTTGAAGCTTCAAACGGCAATTTAAGGCATTTCTCGTGCAGCTAGGCTACCGGAAGTGGGGTTTATCAGATTCTCCAACTCATTGTGCATCTAATAGGCGAATAAAATCACTACCAAAAATGACAAATCTTAATCGACTTTTTTTTACGATACCCAACTAACGTGAACTGGGAACCCAAAGTTGAAGCTTCAAAAGGCAATTTAAGGCATTTCTCGTGCAGCTAGACTACCGGAAGTGGGGTTTATCAGATTCTCCAACTCATTGTGCATCTAATAGGCGAATAAAATCACTACCAAAAATGACAAATCTTAAACGACTTTTTTTTACGATACCCAAATAACGTGAACTGGGAACCCAAAGTTGAAGCTTCAAAAGGCAATTTAAGGCATTTCTCGTGCAGCTAGACTACCGGAAGTGGGGTTTATCAGATTCTCCAACTCATTGTGCATCTAATAGGCGAATAAAATCACTACCAAAAATGACAAATCTTAAACGACTTTTTTTTACGATACCCAAATAACGTGAACTGGGAACCCAAAGTTGAAGCTTCAAACGGCAATTTAAGGCATTTCTCGTGCAGCTAGGCTACCGGAAGTGGGGTTTATCAGATTCTCCAACTCATTGTGCATCTAATAGGCGAATAAAATCACTACCAAAAATGACAAATCTTAATCGACTTTTTTTTACGATACCCAACTAACGTGAACTGGGAACCCAAAGTTGAAGCTTCAAAAGGCAATTTAAGGCATTTCTCGTGCAGCTAGACTACCGGAAGTGGGGTTTATCAGATTCTCCAACTCATTGTGCATCTAATAGGCGAATAAAATCACTACCAAAAATGACAAATCTTAAACGACTTTTTTTTACGATACCCAAATAACGTGAACTGGGAACCCAAAGTTGAAGCTTCAAACGGCAATTTAAGGCATTTCTCGTGCAGCTAGACTACCGGAAGTGGGGTTTATCAGATTCTCCAACTCATTGTGCATCTAATAGGCGAATAAAATCACTACCAAAAATGACAAATCTTAAACGACTTTTTTTTACGATACCCAAATAACGTGAACTGGGAACCCAAAGTTGAAGCTTCAAACGGCAATTTAAGGCATTTCTCGTGCAGCTAGACTACCGGAAGTGGGGTTTATCAGATTCTCCAACTCATTGTGCATCTAATAGGCGAATAAAATCACTACCAAAAATGACAAATCTTAATCGACTTTTTTTTACGATACCCAACTAACGTGAACTGGGAACCCAAAGTTGAAGCTTCAAAAGGCAATTTAAGGCATTTCTCGTGCAGCTAGACTACCGGAAGTGGGGTTTATCAGATTCTCCAACTCATTGTGCATCTAATAGGCGAATAAAATCACTACCAAAAATGACAAATCTTAATCGACTTTTTTTTACGATACCCAACTAACGTGAACTGGGAACCCAAAGTTGAAGCTTCAAAAGGCAATTTAAGGCATTTCTCGTGCAGCTAGACTACCGGAAGTGGGGTTTATCAGATTCTCCAACTCATTGTGCATCTAATAGGCGAATAAAATCACTACCAAAAATGACAAATCTTAAACGACTTTTTTTTACGATACCCAAATAACGTGAACTGGGAACCCAAAGTTGAAGCTTCAAACGGCAATTTAAGGCATTTCTCGTGCAGCTAGGCTACCGGAAGTGGGGTTTATCAGATTCTCCAACTCATTGTGCATCTAATAGGCGAATAAAATCACTACCAAAAATGACAAATCTTAATCGACTTTTTTTTACGATACCCAACTAACGTGAACTGGGAACCCAAAGTTGAAGCTTCAAAAGGCAATTTAAGGCATTTCTCGTGCAGCTAGACTACCGGAAGTGGGGTTTATCAGATTCTCCAACTCATTGTGCATCTAATAGGCGAATAAAATCACTACCAAAAATGACAAATCTTAAACGACTTTTTTTTACGATACCCAAATAACGTGAACTGGGAACCCAAAGTTGAAGCTTCAAAAGGCAATTTAACGCATTTCTCGTGCAGCTAGACTACCGGAAGTGGGGTTTATCAGATTCTCCAACTCATTGTGCATCTAATAGGCGAATAAAATCACTACCAAAAATGACAAATCTTAAACGACTTTTTTTTACGATACCCAAATAACGTGAACTGGGAACCCAAAGTTGAAGCTTCAAACGGCAATTTAAGGCATTTCTCGTGCAGCTAGGCTACCGGAAGTGGGGTTTATCAGATTCTCCAACTCATTGTGCATCTAATAGGCGAATAAAATCACTACCAAAAATGACAAATCTTAATCGACTTTTTTTTACGATACCCAACTAACGTGAACTGGGAACCCAAAGTTGAAGCTTCAAAAGGCAATTTAAGGCATTTCTCGTGCAGCTAGACTACCGGAAGTGGGGTTTATCAGATTCTCCAACTCATTGTGCATCTAATAGGCGAATAAAATCACTACCAAAAATGACAAATCTTAAACGACTTTTTTTTACGATACCCAAATAACGTGAACTGGGAACCCAAAGTTGAAGCTTCAAACGGCAATTTAAGGCATTTCTCGTGCAGCTAGACTACCGGAAGTGGGGTTTATCAGATTCTCCAACTCATTGTGCATCTAATAGGCGAATAAAATCACTACCAAAAATGACAAATCTTAAACGACTTTTTTTTACGATACCCAAATAACGTGAACTGGGAACCCAAAGTTGAAGCTTCAAACGGCAATTTAAGGCATTTCTCGTGCAGCTAGACTACCGGAAGTGGGGTTTATCAGATTCTCCAACTCATTGTGCATCTAATAGGCGAATAAAATCACTACCAAAAATGACAAATCTTAATCGACTTTTTTTTACGATACCCAACTAACGTGAACTGGGAACCCAAAGTTGAAGCTTCAAAAGGCAATTTAAGGCATTTCTCGTGCAGCTAGACTACTGGAAGTGGGGTTTATCAGATTCTCCAACTCATTGTGCATCTAATAGGCGAATAAAATCACTACCAAAAATGACAAATCTTAATCGACTTTTTTTTACGATACCCAACTAACGTGAACTGGGAACCCAAAGTTGAAGCTTCAAAAGGCAATTTAAGGCATTTCTCGTGCAGCTAGACTACCGGAAGTGGGGTTTATCAGATTCTCCAACACATTGTGCATCTAATAGGCGAATAAAATCACTACCAAAAATGACAAATCTTAAACGACTTTTTTTTACGATACCCAAATAACGTGAACTGGGAACCCAAAGTTGAAGCTTCAAACGGCAATTTAAGGCATTTCTCGTGCAGCTAGGCTACCGGAAGTGGGGTTTATCAGATTCTCCAACTCATTGTGCATCTAATAGGCGAATAAAATCACTACCAAAAATGACAAATCTTAATCGACTTTTTTTTACGATACCCAACTAACGTGAACTGGGAACCCAAAGTTGAAGCTTCAAAAGGCAATTTAAGGCATTTCTCGTGCAGCTAGACTACCGGAAGTGGGGTTTATCAGATTCTCCAACTCATTGTGCATCTAATAGGCGAATAAAATCACTACCAAAAATGACAAATCTTAAACGACTTTTTTTTACGATACCCAAATAACGTGAACTGGGAACCCAAAGTTGAAGCTTCAAACGGCAATTTAAGGCATTTCTCGTGCAGCTAGGCTACCGGAAGTGGGGTTTATCAGATTCTCCAACTCATTGTGCATCTAATAGGCGAATAAAATCACTACCAAAAATGACAAATCTTAATCGACTTTTTTTTACGATACCCAACTAACGTGAACTGGGAACCCAAAGTTGAAGCTTCAAAAGGCAATTTAAGGCATTTCTCGTGCAGCTAGACTACCGGAAGTGGGGTTTATCAGATTCTCCAACTCATTGTGCATCTAATAGGCGAATAAAATCACTACCAAAAATGACAAATCTTAAACGACTTTTTTTTACGATACCCAAATAACGTGAACTGGGAACCCAAAGTTGAAGCTTCAAACGGCAATTTAAGGCATTTCTCGTGCAGCTAGACTACCGGAAGTGGGGTTTATCAGATTCTCCAACTCATTGTGCATCTAATAGGCGAATAAAATCACTACCAAAAATGACAAATCTTAAACGACTTTTTTTTACGATACCCAAATAACGTGAACTGGGAACCCAAAGTTGAAGCTTCAAACGGCAATTTAAGGCATTTCTCGTGCAGCTAGACTACCGGAAGTGGGGTTTATCAGATTCTCCAACTCATTGTGCATCTAATAGGCGAATAAAATCACTACCAAAAATGACAAATCTTAATCGACTTTTTTTTACGATACCCAACTAACGTGAACTGGGAACCCAAAGTTGAAGCTTCAAAAGGCAATTTAAGGCATTTCTCGTGCAGCTAGACTACCGGAAGTGGGGTTTATCAGATTCTCCAACTCATTGTGCATCTAATAGGCGAATAAAATCACTACCAAAAATGACAAATCTTAATCGACTTTTTTTTACGATACCCAACTAACGTGAACTGGGAACCCAAAGTTGAAGCTTCAAAAGGCAATTTAAGGCATTTCTCGTGCAGCTAGACTACCGGAAGTGGGGTTTATCAGATTCTCCAACTCATTGTGCATCTAATAGGCGAATAAAATCACTACCAAAAATGACAAATCTTAATCGACTTTTTTTTACGATACCCAACTAACGTGAACTGGGAACCCAAAGTTGAAGCTTCAAAAGGCAATTTAAGGCATTTCTCGTGCAGCTAGACTACCGGAAGTGGGGTTTATCAGATTCTCCAACTCATTGTGCATCTAATAGGCGAATAAAATCACTACCAAAAATGACAAATCTTAATCGACTTTTTTTTACGATACCCAAATAACGTGAACTGGGAACCCAAAGTTGAAGCTTCAAACGGCAATTTAAGGCATTTCTCGTGCAGCTAGGCTACCGGAAGTGGGGTTTATCAGATTCTCCAACTCATTGTGCATCTAATAGGCGAATAAAATCACTACCAAAAATGACAAATCTTAATCGACTTTTTTTTACGATACCCAACTAACGTGAACTGGGAACCCAAAGTTGAAGCTTCAAAAGGCAATTTAAGGCATTTCTCGTGCAGCTAGACTACCGGAAGTGGGGTTTATCAGATTCTCCAACTCATTGTGCATCTAATAGGCGAATAAAATCACTACCAAAAATGACAAATCTTAAACGACTTTTTTTTACGATACCCAAATAACGTGAACTGGGAACCCAAAGTTGAAGCTTCAAACGGCAATTTAAGGCATTTCTCGTGCAGCTAGACTACCGGAAGTGGGGTTTATCAGATTCTCCAACTCATTGTGCATCTAATAGGCGAATAAAATCACTACCAAAAATGACAAATCTTAAACGACTTTTTTTTACGATACCCAAATAACGTGAACTGGGAACCCAAAGTTGAAGCTTCAAACGGCAATTTAAGGCATTTCTCGTGCAGCTAGACTACCGGAAGTGGGGTTTATCAGATTCTCCAACTCATTGTGCATCTAATAGGCGAATAAAATCAGTACCAAAAATGACAAATCTTAATCGACTTTTTTTTACGATACCCAACTAACGTGAACTGGGAACCCAAAGTTGAAGCTTCAAAAGGCAATTTAAGGCATTTCTCGTGCAGCTAGACTACCGGAAGTGGGGTTTATCAGATTCTCCAACTCATTGTGCATCTAATAGGCGAATAAAATCACTACCAAAAATGACAAATCTTAATCGACTTTTTTTTACGATACCCAACTAACGTGAACTGGGAACCCAAAGTTGAAGCTTCAAAAGGCAATTTAAGGCATTTCTCGTGCAGCTAGGCTACCGGAAGTGGGGTTTATCAGATTCTCCAACTCATTGTGCATCTAATAGGCGAATAAAATCACTACCAAAAATGACAAATCTTAATCGACTTTTTTTTACGATACCCAACTAACGTGAACTGGGAACCCAAAGTTGAAGCTTCAAAAGGCAATTTAAGGCATTTCTCGTGCAGCTAGACTACCGGAAGTGGGGTTTATCAGATTCTCCAACTCATTGTGCATCTAATAGGCGAATAAAATCACTACCAAAAATGACAAATCTTAAACGACTTTTTTTTACGATACCCAAATAACGTGAACTGGGAACCCAAAGTTGAAGCTTCAAACGGCAATTTAAGGCATTTCTCGTGCAGCTAGGCTACCGGAAGTGGGGTTTATCAGATTCTCCAACTCATTGTGCATCTAATAGGCGAATAAAATCACTACCAAAAATGACAAATCTTAATCGACTTTTTTTTACGATACCCAACTAACGTGAACTGGGAACCCAAAGTTGAAGCTTCAAAAGGCAATTTAAGGCATTTCTCGTGCAGCTAGACTACCGGAAGTGGGGTTTATCAGATTCTCCAACTCATTGTGCATCTAATAGGCGAATAAAATCACTACCAAAAATGACAAATCTTAAACGACTTTTTTTTACGATACCCAAATAACGTGAACTGGGAACCCAAAGTTGAAGCTTCAAACGGCAATTTAAGGCATTTCTCGTGCAGCTAGGCTACCGGAAGTGGGGTTTATCAGATTCTCCAACTCATTGTGCATCTAATAGGCGAATAAAATCACTACCAAAAATGACAAATCTTAATCGACTTTTTTTTACGATACCCAACTAACGTGAACTGGGAACCCAAAGTTGAAGCTTCAAAAGGCAATTTAAGGCATTTCTCGTGCAGCTAGACTACCGGAAGTGGGGTTTATCAGATTCTCCAACTCATTGTGCATCTAATAGGCGAATAAAATCACTACCAAAAATGACAAATCTTAAACGACTTTTTTTTACGATACCCAACTAACGTGAACTGGGAACCCAAAGTTGAAGCTTCAAAAGGCAATTTAAGGCATTTCTCGTGCAGATAGACTACCGGAAGTGGGGTTTATCAGATTCTCCAACTCATTGTGCATCTAATAGGCGAATAAAATCACTACCAAAAATGACAAATCTTAATCGACTTTTTTTTACGATACCCAAATAACGTGAACTGGGAACCCAAAGTTGAAGCTTCAAACGGCAATTTAAGGCATTTCTCGTGCAGCTAGGCTACCGGAAGTGGGGTTTATCAGATTCTCCAACTCATTGTGCATCTAATAGGCGAATAAAATCACTACCAAAAATGACAAATCTTAATCGACTTTTTTTTACGATACCCAACTAACGTGAACTGGGAACCCAAAGTTGAAGCTTCAAAAGGCAATTTAAGGCATTTCTCGTGCAGCTAGACTACCGGAAGTGGGGTTTATCAGATTCTCCAACTCATTGTGCATCTAATAGGCGAATAAAATCACTACCAAAAATGACAAATCTTAAACGACTTTTTTTTACGATACCCAAATAACGTGAACTGGGAACCCAAAGTTGAAGCTTCAAACGGCAATTTAAGGCATTTCTCGTGCAGCTAGACTACCGGAAGTGAGGTTTATCAGATTCTCCAACTCATTGTGCATCTAATAGGCGAATAAAATCACTACCAAAAATGACAAATCTTAAACGACTTTTTTTTACGATACCCAAATAACGTGAACTGGGAACCCAAAGTTGAAGCTTCAAACGGCAATTTAAGGCATTTCTCGTGCAGCTAGACTACCGGAAGTGGGGTTTATCAGATTCTCCAACTCATTGTGCATCTAATAGGCGAATAAAATCACTACCAAAAATGACAAATCTTAATCGACTTTTTTTTACGATACCCAAATAACGTGAACTGGGAACCCAAAGTTGAAGCTTCAAACGGCAATTTAAGGCATTTCTCGTGCAGCTAGGCTACCGGAAGTGGGGTTTATCAGATTCTCCAACTCATTGTGCATCTAATAGGCGAATAAAATCACTACCAAAAATGACAAATCTTAATCGACTTTTTTTTACGATACCCAACTAACGTGAACTGGGAACCCAAAGTTGAAGCTTCAAAAGGCAATTTAAGGCATTTCTCGTGCAGCTAGACTACCGGAAGTGGGGTTTATCAGATTCTCCAACTCATTGTGCATCTAATAGGCGAATAAAATCACTACCAAAAATGACAAATCTTAATCGACTTTTTTTTACGATACCCAACTAACGTGAACTGGGAACCCAAAGTTGAAGCTTCAAAAGGCAATTTAAGGCATTTCTCGTGCAGCTAGACTACCGGAAGTGGGGTTTATCAGATTCTCCAACTCATTGTGCATCTAATAGGCGAATAAAATCACTACCAAAAATGACAAATCTTAAACGACTTTTTTTTACGATACCCAAATAACGTGAACTGGGAACCCAAAGTTGAAGCTTCAAACGGCAATTTAAGGCATTTCTCGTGCAGCTAGGCTACCGGAAGTGGGGTTTATCAGATTCTCCAACTCATTGTGCATCTAATAGGCGAATAAAATCACTACCAAAAATGACAAATCTTAATCGACTTTTTTTTACGATACCCAACTAACGTGAACTGGGAACCCAAAGTTGAAGCTTCAAAAGGCAATTTAAGGCATTTCTCGTGCAGCTAGACTACCGGAAGTGGGGTTTATCAGATTCTCCAACTCATTGTGCATCTAATAGGCGAATAAAATCACTACCAAAAATGACAAATCTTAAACGACTTTTTTTTACGATACCCAAATAACGTGAACTGGGAACCCAAAGTTGAAGCTTCAAACGGCAATTTAAGGCATTTCTCGTGCAGCTAGGCTACCGGAAGTGGGGTTTATCAGATTCTCCAACTCATTGTGCATCTAATAGGCGAATAAAATCACTACCAAAAATGACAAATCTTAATCGACTTTTTTTTACGATACCCAACTAACGTGAACTGGGAACCCAAAGTTGAAGCTTCAAAAGGCAATTTAAGGCATTTCTCGTGCAGCTAGACTACCGGAAGTGGGGTTTATCAGATTCTCCAACTCATTGTGCATCTAATAGGCGAATAAAATCACTACCAAAAATGACAAATCTTAAACGACTTTTTTTTACGATACCCAAATAACGTGAACTGGGAACCCAAAGTTGAAGCTTCAAACGGCAATTTAAGGCATTTCTCGTGCAGCTAGACTACCGGAAGTGGGGTTTATCAGATTCTCCAACTCATTGTGCATCTAATAGGCGAATAAAATCACTACCAAAAATGACAAATCTTAAACGACTTTTTTTTACGATACCCAACTAACGTGAACTGGGAACCCAAAGTTGAAGCTTCAAACGGCAATTTAAGGCATTTCTCGTGCAGCTAGACTACCGGAAGTGGGGTTTATCAGATTCTCCAACTCATTGTGCATCTAATAGGCGAATAAAATCACTACCAAAAATGACAAATCTTAATCGACTTTTTTTTACGATACCCAACTAACGTGAACTGGGAACCCAAAGTTGAAGCTTCAAAAGGCAATTTAAGGCATTTCTCGTGCAGCTAGACTACCGGAAGTGGGGTTTATCAGATTCTCCAACTCATTGTGCATCTAATAGGCGAATAAAATCACTACCAAAAATGACAAATCTTAAACGACTTTTTTTTACGATACCCAAATAACGTGAACTGGGAACCCAAAGTTGAAGCTTCAAACGGCAATTTAAGGCATTTCTCGTGCAGCTAGGCTACCGGAAGTGAGGTTTATCAGATTCTCCAACTCATTGTGCATCTAATAGGCGAATAAAATCACTACCAAAAATGACAAATCTTAATCGACTTTTTTTTACGATACCCAACTAACGTGAACTGGGAACCCAAAGTTGAAGCTTCAAAAGGCAATTTAAGGCATTTCTCGTGCAGCTAGACTACCGGAAGTGGGGTTTATCAGATTCTCCAACTCATTGTGCATCTAATAGGCGAATAAAATCACTACCAAAAATGACAAATCTTAAACGACTTTTTTTTACGATACCCAAATAACGTGAACTGGGAACCCAAAGTTGAAGCTTCAAACGGCAATTTAAGGCATTTCTCGTGCAGCTAGGCTACCGGAAGTGGGGTTTATCAGATTCTCCAACTCATTGTGCATCTAATAGGCGAATAAAATCACTACCAAAAATGACAAATCTTAATCGACTTTTTTTTACGATACCCAACTAACGTGAACTGGGAACCCAAAGTTGAAGCTTCAAAAGGCAATTTAAGGCATTTCTCGTGCAGCTAGACTACCGGAAGTGGGGTTTATCAGATTCTCCAACTCATTGTGCATCTAATAGGCGAATAAAATCACTACCAAAAATGACAAATCTTAATCGACTTTTTTTTACGATACCCAACTAACGTGAACTGGGAACCCAAAGTTGAAGCTTCAAAAGGCAATTTAAGGCATTTCTCGTGCAGCTAGACTACCGGAAGTGGGGTTTATCAGATTCTCCAACTCATTGTGCATCTAATAGGCGAATAAAATCACTACCAAAAATGACAAATCTTAAACGACTTTTTTTTACGATACCCAAATAACGTGAACTGGGAACCCAAAGTTGAAGCTTCAAACGGCAATTTAAGGCATTTCTCGTGCAGCTAGGCTACCGGAAGTGGGGTTTATCAGATTCTCCAACTCATTGTGCATCTAATAGGCGAATAAAATCACTACCAAAAATGACAAATCTTAATCGACTTTTTTTTACGATACCCAACTAACGTGAACTGGGAACCCAAAGTTGAAGCTTCAAAAGGCAATTTAAGGCATTTCTCGTGCAGCTAGACTACCGGAAGTGGGGTTTATCAGATTCTCCAACTCATTGTGCATCTAATAGGCGAATAAAATCACTACCAAAAATGACAAATCTTAAACGACTTTTTTTTACGATACCCAAATAACGTGAACTGGGAACCCAAAGTTGAAGCTTCAAACGGCAATTTAAGGCATTTCTCGTGCAGCTAGGCTACCGGAAGTGGGGTTTATCAGATTCTCCAACTCATTGTGCATCTAATAGGCGAATAAAATCACTACCAAAAATGACAAATCTTAATCGACTTTTTTTTACGATACCCAACTAACGTGAACTGGGAACCCAAAGTTGAAGCTTCAAAAGGCAATTTAAGGCATTTCTCGTGCAGCTAGACTACCGGAAGTGGGGTTTATCAGATTCTCCAACTCATTGTGCATCTAATAGGCGAATAAAATCACTACCAAAAATGACAAATCTTAAACGACTTTTTTTTACGATACCCAAATAACGTGAACTGGGAACCCAAAGTTGAAGCTTCAAACGGCAATTTAAGGCATTTCTCGTGCAGCTAGGCTACCGGAAGTGGGGTTTATCAGATTCTCCAACTCATTGTGCATCTAATAGGCGAATAAAATCACTACCAAAAATGACAAATCTTAATCGACTTTTTTTTACGATACCCAACTAACGTGAACTGGGAACCCAAAGTTGAAGCTTCAAAAGGCAATTTAAGGCATTTCTCGTGCAGCTAGACTACCGGAAGTGGGGTTTATCAGATTCTCCAACTCATTGTGCATCTAATAGGCGAATAAAATCACTACCAAAAATGACAAATCTTAAACGACTTTTTTTTACGATACCCAAATAACGTGAACTGGGAACCCAAAGTTGAAGCTTCAAACGGCAATTTAAGGCATTTCTCGTGCAGCTAGGCTACCGGAAGTGGGGTTTATCAGATTCTCCAACTCATTGTGCATCTAATAGGCGAATAAAATCACTACCAAAAATGACAAATCTTAATCGACTTTTTTTTACGATACCCAACTAACGTGAACTGGGAACCCAAAGTTGAAGCTTCAAAAGGCAATTTAAGGCATTTCTCGTGCAGCTAGACTACCGGAAGTGGGGTTTATCAGATTCTCCAACTCATTGTGCATCTAATAGGCGAATAAAATCACTACCAAAAATGACAAATCTTAAACGACTTTTTTTTACGATACCCAAATAACGTGAACTGGGAACCCAAAGTTGAAGCTTCAAACGGCAATTTAAGGCATTTCTCGTGCAGCTAGGCTACCGGAAGTGGGGTTTATCAGATTCTCCAACTCATTGTGCATCTAATAGGCGAATAAAATCACTACCAAAAATGACAAATCTTAATCGACTTTTTTTTACGATACCCAACTAACGTGAACTGGGAACCCAAAGTTGAAGCTTCAAAAGGCAATTTAAGGCATTTCTCGTGCAGCTAGACTACCGGAAGTGGGGTTTATCAGATTCTCCAACTCATTGTGCATCTAATAGGCGAATAAAATCACTACCAAAAATGACAAATCTTAAACGACTTTTTTTTACGATACCCAAATAACGTGAACTGGGAACCCAAAGTTGAAGCTTCAAACGGCAATTTAAGGCATTTCTCGTGCAGCTAGGCTACCGGAAGTGGGGTTTATCAGATTCTCCAACTCATTGTGCATCTAATAGGCGAATAAAATCACTACCAAAAATGACAAATCTTAATCGACTTTTTTTTACGATACCCAACTAACGTGAACTGGGAACCCAAAGTTGAAGCTTCAAAAGGCAATTTAAGGCATTTCTCGTGCAGCTAGACTACCGGAAGTGGGGTTTATCAGATTCTCCAACTCATTGTGCATCTAATAGGCGAATAAAATCACTACCAAAAATGACAAATCTTAAACGACTTTTTTTTACGATACCCAAATAACGTGAACTGGGAACCCAAAGTTGAAGCTTCAAACGGCAATTTAAGGCATTTCTCGTGCAGCTAGGCTACCGGAAGTGGGGTTTATCAGATTCTCCAACTCATTGTGCATCTAATAGGCGAATAAAATCACTACCAAAAATGACAAATCTTAATCGACTTTTTTTTACGATACCCAACTAACGTGAACTGGGAACCCAAAGTTGAAGCTTCAAAAGGCAATTTAAGGCATTTCTCGTGCAGCTAGACTACCGGAAGTGGGGTTTATCAGATTCTCCAACTCATTGTGCATCTAATAGGCGAATAAAATCACTACCAAAAATGACAAATCTTAAACGACTTTTTTTTACGATACCCAAATAACGTGAACTGGGAACCCAAAGTTGAAGCTTCAAACGGCAATTTAAGGCATTTCTCGTGCAGCTAGACTACCGGAAGTGGGGTTTATCAGATTCTCCAACTCATTGTGCATCTAATAGGCGAATAAAATCACTACCAAAAATGACAAATCTTAAACGACTTTTTTTTACGATACCCAAATAACGTGAACTGGGAACCCAAAGTTGAAGCTTCAAACGGCAATTTAAGGCATTTCTCGTGCAGCTAGACTACCGGAAGTGGGGTTTATCAGATTCTCCAACTCATTGTGCATCTAATAGGCGAATAAAATCACTACCAAAAATGACAAATCTTAATCGACTTTTTTTTACGATACCCAACTAACGTGAACTGGGAACCCAAAGTTGAAGCTTCAAACGGCAATTTAAGGCATTTCTCTTGCAGCTAGACTACCGGAAGTGGGGTTTATCAGATTCTCCAACTCATTGTGCATCTAATAGGCGAATAAAATCACTACCAAAAATGACAAATCTTAAACGACTTTTTTTTACGATACCCAAATAACGTGAACTGGGAACCCAAAGTTGAAGCTTCAAACGGCAATTTAAGGCATTTCTCGTGCAGCTAGGCTACCGGAAGTGGGGTTTATCAGATTCTCCAACTCATTGTGCATCTAATAGGCGAATAAAATCACTACCAAAAATGACAAATCTTAAACGACTTTTTTTTACGATACCCAAATAACGTGAACTGGGAACCCAAAGTTGAAGCTTCAAACGGCAATTTAAGGCATTTCTCGTGCAGCTAGACTACCGGAAGTGGGGTTTATCAGATTCTCCAACTCATTGTGCATCTAATAGGCGAATAAAATCACTACCAAAAATGACAAATCTTAATCGACTTTTTTTTACGATACCCAACTAACGTGAACTGGGAACCCAAAGTTGAAGCTTCAAAAGGCAATTTAAGGCATTTCTCGTGCAGCTAGACTACCGGAAGTGGGGTTTATCAGATTCTCCAACTCATTGTGCATCTAATAGGCGAATAAAATCACTACCAAAAATGACAAATCTTAATCGACTTTTTTTTACGATACCCAACTAACGTGAACTGGGAACCCAAAGTTGAAGCTTCAAAAGGCAATTTAAGGCATTTCTCGTGCAGCTAGGCTACCGGAAGTGGGGTTTATCAGATTCTCCAACTCATTGTGCATCTAATAGGCGAATAAAATCACTACCAAAAATGACAAATCTTAATCGACTTTTTTTTACGATACCCAACTAACGTGAACTGGGAACCCAAAGTTGAAGCTTCAAAAGGCAATTTAAGGCATTTCTCGTGCAGCTAGACTACCGGAAGTGGGGTTTATCAGATTCTCCAACTCATTGTGCATCTAATAGGCGAATAAAATCACTACCAAAAATGACAAATCTTAAACGACTTTTTTTTACGATACCCAAATAACGTGAACTGGGAACCCAAAGTTGAAGCTTCAAACGGCAATTTAAGGCATTTCTCGTGCAGCTAGGCTACCGGAAGTGGGGTTTATCAGATTCTCCAACTCATTGTGCATCTAATAGGCGAATAAAATCACTACCAAAAATGACAAATCTTAATCGACTTTTTTTTACGATACCCAACTAACGTGAACTGGGAACCCAAAGTTGAAGCTTCAAAAGGCAATTTAAGGCATTTCTCGTGCAGCTAGACTACCGGAAGTGGGGTTTATCAGATTCTCCAACTCATTGTGCATCTAATAGGCGAATAAAATCACTACCAAAAATGACAAATCTTAAACGACTTTTTTTTACGATACCCAAATAACGTGAACTGGGAACCCAAAGTTGAAGCTTCAAACGGCAATTTAAGGCATTTCTCGTGCAGCTAGGCTACCGGAAGTGGGGTTTATCAGATTCTCCAACTCATTGTGCATCTAATAGGCGAATAAAATCACTACCAAAAATGACAAATCTTAATCGACTTTTTTTTACGATACCCAACTAACGTGAACTGGGAACCCAAAGTTGAAGCTTCAAACGGCAATTTAAGGCATTTCTCGTGCAGCTAGGCTACCGGAAGTGGGGTTTATCAGATTCTCCAACTCATTGTGCATCTAATAGGCGAATAAAATCACTACCAAAAATGACAAATCTTAATCGACTTTTTTTTACGATACCCAACTAACGTGAACTGGGAACCCAAAGTTGAAGCTTCAAAAGGCAATTTAAGGCATTTCTCGTGCAGCTAGACTACCGGAAGTGGGGTTTATCAGATTCTCCAACTCATTGTGCATCTAATAGGCGAATAAAATCACTACCAAAAATGACAAATCTTAAACGACTTTTTTTTACGATACCCAAATAACGTGAACTGGGAACCCAAAGTTGAAGCTTCAAACGGCAATTTAAGGCATTTCTCGTGCAGCTAGACTACCGGAAGTGGGGTTTATCAGATTCTCCAACTCATTGTGCATCTAATAGGCGAATAAAATCACTACCAAAAATGACAAATCTTAAACGACTTTTTTTTACGATACCCAAATAACGTGAACTGGGAACCCAAAGTTGAAGCTTCAAACGGCAATTTAAGGCATTTCTCGTGCAGCTAGACTACCGGAAGTGGGGTTTATCAGATTCTCCAACTCATTGTGCATCTAATAGGCGAATAAAATCACTACCAAAAATGACAAATCTTAATCGACTTTTTTTTACGATACCCAACTAACGTGAACTGGGAACCCAAAGTTGAAGCTTCAAAAGGCAATTTAAGGCATTTCTCGTGCAGCTAGACTACCGGAAGTGGGGTTTATCAGATTCTCCAACTCATTGTGCATCTAATAGGCGAATAAAATCACTACCAAAAATGACAAATCTTAATCGACTTTTTTTTACGATACCCAAATAACGTGAACTGGGAACCCAAAGTTGAAGCTTCAAACGGCAATTTAAGGCATTTCTCGTGCAGCTAGACTACCGGAAGTGGGGTTTATCAGATTCTCCAACTCATTGTGCATCTAATAGGCGAATAAAATCACTACCAAAAATGACAAATCTTAAACGACTTTTTTTTACGATACCCAAATAACGTGAACTGGGAACCCAAAGTTGAAGCTTCAAACGGCAATTTAAGGCATTTCTCGTGCAGCTAGACTACCGGAAGTGGGGTTTATCAGATTCTCCAACTCATTGTGCATCTAATAGGCGAATAAAATCACTACCAAAAATGACAAATCTTAATCGACTTTTTTTTACGATACCCAACTAACGTGAACTGGGAACCCAAAGTTGAAGCTTCAAAAGGCAATTTAAGGCATTTCTCGTGCAGCTAGACTACCGGAAGTGGGGTTTATCAGATTCTCCAACTCATTGTGCATCTAATAGGCGAATAAAATCACTACCAAAAATGACAAATCTTAATCGACTTTTTTTTACGATACCCAACTAACGTGAACTGGGAACCCAAAGTTGAAGCTTCAAAAGGCAATTTAAGGCATTTCTCGTGCAGCTAGGCTACCGGAAGTGGGGTTTATCAGATTCTCCAACTCATTGTGCATCTAATAGGCGAATAAAATCACTACCAAAAATGACAAATCTTAATCGACTTTTTTTTACGATACCCAACTAACGTGAACTGGGAACCCAAAGTTGAAGCTTCAAAAGGCAATTTAAGGCATTTCTCGTGCAGCTAGACTACCGGAAGTGGGGTTTATCAGATTCTCCAACTCATTGTGCATCTAATAGGCGAATAAAATCACTACCAAAAATGACAAATCTTAAACGACTTTTTTTTACGATACCCAAATAACGTGAACTGGGAACCCAAAGTTGAAGCTTCAAACGGCAATTTAAGGCATTTCTCGTGCAGCTAGGCTACCGGAAGTGGGGTTTATCAGATTCTCCAACTCATTGTGCATCTAATAGGCGAATAAAATCACTACCAAAAATGACAAATCTTAATCGACTTTTTTTTACGATACCCAACTAACGTGAACTGGGAACCCAAAGTTGAAGCTTCAAAAGGCAATTTAAGGCATTTCTCGTGCAGCTAGACTACCGGAAGTGGGGTTTATCAGATTCTCCAACTCATTGTGCATCTAATAGGCGAATAAAATCACTACCAAAAATGACAAATCTTAAACGACTTTTTTTTACGATACCCAAATAACGTGAACTGGGAACCCAAAGTTGAAGCTTCAAACGGCAATTTAAGGCATTTCTCGTGCAGCTAGGCTACCGGAAGTGGGGTTTATCAGATTCTCCAACTCATTGTGCATCTAATAGGCGAATAAAATCACTACCAAAAATGACAAATCTTAATCGACTTTTTTTTACGATACCCAACTAACGTGAACTGGGAACCCAAAGTTGAAGCTTCAAAAGGCAATTTAAGGCATTTCTCGTGCAGCTAGACTACCGGAAGTGGGGTTTATCAGATTCTCCAACTCATTGTGCATCTAATAGGCGAATAAAATCACTACCAAAAATGACAAATCTTAAACGACTTTTTTTTACGATACCCAAATAACGTGAACTGGGAACCCAAAGTTGAAGCTTCAAACGGCAATTTAAGGCATTTCTCGTGCAGCTAGGCTACCGGAAGTGGGGTTTATCAGATTCTCCAACTCATTGTGCATCTAATAGGCGAATAAAATCACTACCAAAAATGACAAATCTTAATCGACTTTTTTTTACGATACCCAACTAACGTGAACTGGGAACCCAAAGTTGAAGCTTCAAAAGGCAATTTAAGGCATTTCTCGTGCAGCTAGACTACCGGAAGTGGGGTTTATCAGATTCTCCAACTCATTGTGCATCTAATAGGCGAATAAAATCACTACCAAAAATGACAAATCTTAAACGACTTTTTTTTACGATACCCAAATAACGTGAACTGGGAACCCAAAGTTGAAGCTTCAAACGGCAATTTAAGGCATTTCTCGTGCAGCTAGACTACCGGAAGTGGGGTTTATCAGATTCTCCAACTCATTGTGCATCTAATAGGCGAATAAAATCACTACCAAAAATGACAAATCTTAAACGACTTTTTTTTACGATACCCAAATAACGTGAACTGGGAACCCAAAGTTGAAGCTTCAAACGGCAATTTAAGGCATTTCTCGTGCAGCTAGACTACCGGAAGTGGGGTTTATCAGATTCTCCAACTCATTGTGCATCTAATAGGCGAATAAAATCACTACCAAAAATGACAAATCTTAATCGACTTTTTTTTACGATACCCAACTAACGTGAACTGGGAACCCAAAGTTGAAGCTTCAAAAGGCAATTTAAGGCATTTCTCGTGCAGCTAGACTACCGGAAGTGGGGTTTATCAGATTCTCCAACTCATTGTGCATCTAATAGGCGAATAAAATCACTACCAAAAATGACAAATCTTAATCGACTTTTTTTTACGATACCCAACTAACGTGAACTGGGAACCCAAAGTTGAAGCTTCAAAAGGCAATTTAAGGCATTTCTCGTGCAGCTAGACTACCGGAAGTGGGGTTTATCAGATTCTCCAACTCATTGTGCATCTAATAGGCGAATAAAATCACTACCAAAAATGACAAATCTTAAACGACTTTTTTTTACGATACCCAAATAACGTGAACTGGGAACCCAAAGTTGAAGCTTCAAACGGCAATTTAAGGCATTTCTCGTGCAGCTAGGCTACCGGAAGTGGGGTTTATCAGATTCTCCAACTCATTGTGCATCTAATAGGCGAATAAAATCACTACCAAAAATGACAAATCTTAATCGACTTTTTTTTACGATACCCAACTAACGTGAACTGGGAACCCAAAGTTGAAGCTTCAAAAGGCAATTTAAGGCATTTCACGTGCAGCTAGACTACCGGAAGTGGGGTTTATCAGATTCTCCAACTCATTGTGCATCTAATAGGCGAATAAAATCACTACCAAAAATGACAAATCTTAAACGACTTTTTTTTACGATACCCAAATAACGTGAACTGGGAACCCAAAGTTGAAGCTTCAAACGGCAATTTAAGGCATTTCTCGTGCAGCTAGGCTACCGGAAGTGGGGTTTATCAGATTCTCCAACTCATTGTGCATCTAATAGGCGAATAAAATCACTACCAAAAATGACAAATCTTAATCGACTTTTTTTTACGATACCCAACTAACGTGAACTGGGAACCCAAAGTTGAAGCTTCAAAAGGCAATTTAAGGCATTTCTCGTGCAGCTAGACTACCGGAAGTGGGGTTTATCAGATTCTCCAAGTCATTGTGCATCTAATAGGCGAATAAAATCACTACCAAAAATGACAAATCTTAAACGACTTTTTTTTACGATACCCAAATAACGTGAACTGGGAACCCAAAGTTGAAGCTTCAAACGGCAATTTAAGGCATTTCTCGTGCAGCTAGACTACCGGAAGTGGGGTTTATCAGATTCTCCAACTCATTGTGCATCTAATAGGCGAATAAAATCACTACCAAAAATGACAAATCTTAAACGACTTTTTTTTACGATACCCAAATAACGTGAACTGGGAACCCAAAGTTGAAGCTTCAAACGGCAATTTAAGGCATTTCTCGTGCAGCTAGACTACCGGAAGTGGGGTTTATCAGATTCTCCAACTCATTGTGCATCTAATAGGCGAATAAAATCACTACCAAAAATGACAAATCTTAATCGACTTTTTTTTACGATACCCAACTAACGTGAACTGGGAACCCAAAGTTGAAGCTTCAAAAGGCAATTTAAGGCATTTCTCGTGCAGCTAGACTACCGGAAGTGGGGTTTATCAGATTCTCCAACTCATTGTGCATCTAATAGGCGAATAAAATCACTACCAAAAATGACAAATCTTAAACGACTTTTTTTTACGATACCCAAATAACGTGAACTGGGAACCCAAAGTTGAAGCTTCAAACGGCAATTTAAGGCATTTCTCGTGCAGCTAGGCTACCGGAAGTGGGGTTTATCAGATTCTCCAACTCATTGTGCATCTAATAGGCGAATAAAATCACTACCAAAAATGACAAATCTTAATCGACTTTTTTTTACGATACCCAACTAACGTGAATTGGGAACCCAAAGTTGAAGCTTCAAAAGGCAATTTAAGGCATTTCTCGTGCAGCTAGACTACCGGAAGTGGGGTTTATCAGATTCTCCAACTCATTGTGCATCTAATAGGCGAATAAAATCACTACCAAAAATGACAAATCTTAAACGACTTTTTTTTACGATACCCAAATAACGTGAACTGGGAACCCAAAGTTGAAGCTTCAAACGGCAATTTAAGGCATTTCTCGTGCAGCTAGGCTACCGGAAGTGGGGTTTATCAGATTCTCCAACTCATTGTGCATCTAATAGGCGAATAAAATCACTACCAAAAATGACAAATCTTAATCGACTTTTTTTTACGATACCCAACTAACGTGAACTGGGAACCCAAAGTTGAAGCTTCAAAAGGCAATTTAAGGCATTTCTCGTGCAGCTAGACTACCGGAAGTGGGGTTTATCAGATTCTCCAACTCATTGTGCATCTAATAGGCGAATAAAATCACTACCAAAAATGACAAATCTTAAACGACTTTTTTTACGATACCCAAATAACGTGAACTGGGAACCCAAAGTTGAAGCTTCAAACGGCAATTTAAGGCATTTCTCGTGCAGCTAGACTACCGGAAGTGGGGTTTATCAGATTCTCCAACTCATTGTGCATCTAATAGGCGAATAAAATCACTACCAAAAATGACAAATCTTAAACGACTTTTTTTTACGATACCCAAATAACGTGAACTGGGAACCCAAAGTTGAAGCTTCAAACGGCAATTTAAGGCATTTCTCGTGCAGCTAGACTACCGGAAGTGGGGTTTATCAGATTCTCCAACTCATTGTGCATCTAATAGGCGAATAAAATCACTACCAAAAATGACAAATCTTAATCGACTTTTTTTTACGATACCCAACTAACGTGAACTGGGAACCCAAAGTTGAAGCTTCAAAAGGCAATTTAAGGCATTTCTCGTGCAGCTAGACTACCGGAAGTGGGGTTTATCAGATTCTCCAACTCATTGTGCATCTAATAGGCGAATAAAATCACTACCAAAAATGACAAATCTTAATCGACTTTTTTTTACGATACCCAACTAACGTGAACTGGGAACCCAAAGTTGAAGCTTCAAAAGGCAATTTAAGGCATTTCTCGTGCAGCTAGACTACCGGAAGTGGGGTTTATCAGATTCTCCAACTCATTGTGCATCTAATAGGCGAATAAAATCACTACCAAAAATGACAAATCTTAAACGACTTTTTTTTACGATACCCAAATAACGTGAACTGGGAACCCAAAGT
Source organism: Acanthosepion lycidas (assembly GCA_963932145.1). Classification (NCBI taxonomy): domain Eukaryota; kingdom Metazoa; phylum Mollusca; class Cephalopoda; order Sepiida; family Sepiidae; genus Acanthosepion; species Acanthosepion lycidas. Next base: position 59,980 of record CAWVQA010001459.1, on the reverse strand, counting down.
TGAAGCTTCAAACGGCAATTTAAGGCATTTCTCGTGCAGCTAGGCTACCGGAAGTGGGGTTTATCAGATTCTCCAACTCATTGTGCATCTAATAGGCGAATAAAATCACTACCAAAAATGACAAATCTTAATCGACTTTTTTTTACGATACCCAACTAACGTGAACTGGGAACCCAAAGTTGAAGCTTCAAAAGGCAATTTAAGGCATTTCTCGTGCAGCTAGACTACCGGAAGTGGGGTTTATCAGATTCTCCAAGTCATTGTGCATCTAATAGGCGAATAAAATCACTACCAAAAATGACAAATCTTAAACGACTTTTTTTTACGATACCCAAATAACGTGAACTGGGAACCCAAAGTTGAAGCTTCAAACGGCAATTTAAGGCATTTCTCGTGCAGCTAGACTACCGGAAGTGGGGTTTATCAGATTCTCCAACTCATTGTGCATCTAATAGGCGAATAAAATCACTACCAAAAATGACAAATCTTAAACGACTTTTTTTTACGATACCCAAATAACGTGAACTGGGAACCCAAAGTTGAAGCTTCAAACGGCAATTTAAGGCATTTCTCGTGCAGCTAGACTACCGGAAGTGGGGTTTATCAGATTCTCCAACTCATTGTGCATCTAATAGGCGAATAAAATCACTACCAAAAATGACAAATCTTAATCGACTTTTTTTTACGATACCCAACTAACGTGAACTGGGAACCCAAAGTTGAAGCTTCAAAAGGCAATTTAAGGCATTTCTCGTGCAGCTAGACTACCGGAAGTGGGGTTTATCAGATTCTCCAACTCATTGTGCATCTAATAGGCGAATAAAATCACTACCAAAAATGACAAATCTTAAACGACTTTTTTTTACGATACCCAAATAACGTGAACTGGGAACCCAAAGTTGAAGCTTCAAACGGCAATTTAAGGCATTTCTCGTGCAGCTAGGCTACCGGAAGTGGGGTTTATCAGATTCTCCAACTCATTGTGCATCTAATAGGCGAATAAAATCACTACCAAAAATGACAAATCTTAATCGACTTTTTTTTACGATACCCAACTAACGTGAACTGGGAACCCAAAGTTGAAGCTTCAAAAGGCAATTTAAGGCATTTCTCGTGCAGCTAGACTACCGGAAGTGGGGTTTATCAGATTCTCCAACTCATTGTGCATCTAATAGGCGAATAAAATCACTACCAAAAATGACAAATCTTAAACGACTTTTTTTTACGATACCCAAATAACGTGAACTGGGAACCCAAAGTTGAAGCTTCAAACGGCAATTTAAGGCATTTCTCGTGCAGCTAGGCTACCGGAAGTGGGGTTTATCAGATTCTCCAACTCATTGTGCATCTAATAGGCGAATAAAATCACTACCAAAAATGACAAATCTTAATCGACTTTTTTTTACGATACCCAACTAACGTGAACTGGGAACCCAAAGTTGAAGCTTCAAAAGGCAATTTAAGGCATTTCTCGTGCAGCTAGACTACCGGAAGTGGGGTTTATCAGATTCTCCAACTCATTGTGCATCTAATAGGCGAATAAAATCACTACCAAAAATGACAAATCTTAAACGACTTTTTTTTACGATACCCAAATAACGTGAACTGGGAACCCAAAGTTGAAGCTTCAAACGGCAATTTAAGGCATTTCTCGTGCAGCTAGGCTACCGGAAGTGGGGTTTATCAGATTCTCCAACTCATTGTGCATCTAATAGGCGAATAAAATCACTACCAAAAATGACAAATCTTAATCGACTTTTTTTTACGATACCCAAATAACGTGAACTGGGAACCCAAAGTTGAAGCTTCAAAAGGCAATTTAAGGCATTTCTCGTGCAGCTAGACTACCGGAAGTGGGGTTTATCAGATTCTCCAACTCATTGTGCATCTAATAGGCGAATAAAATCACTACCAAAAATGACAAATCTTAAACGACTTTTTTTTACGATACCCAAATAACGTGAACTGGGAACCCAAAGTTGAAGCTTCAAACGGCAATTTAAGGCATTTCTCGTGCAGCTAGGCTACCGGAAGTGGGGTTTATCAGATTCTCCAACTCATTGTGCATCTAATAGGCGAATAAAATCACTACCAAAAATGACAAATCTTAATCGACTTTTTTTTACGATACCCAACTAACGTGAACTGGGAACCCAAAGTTGAAGCTTCAAAAGGCAATTTAAGGCATTTCTCGTGCAGCTAGACTACCGGAAGTGGGGTTTATCAGATTCTCCAACTCATTGTGCATCTAATAGGCGAATAAAATCACTACCAAAAATGACAAATCTTAAACGACTTTTTTTTACGATACCCAAATAACGTGAACTGGGAACCCAAAGTTGAAGCTTCAAACGGCAATTTAAGGCATTTCTCGTGCAGCTAGGCTACCGGAAGTGGGGTTTATCAGATTCTCCAACTCATTGTGCATCTAATAGGCGAATAAAATCACTACCAAAAATGACAAATCTTAATCGACTTTTTTTTACGATACCCAACTAACGTGAACTGGGAACCCAAAGTTGAAGCTTCAAAAGGCAATTTAAGGCATTTCTCGTGCAGCTAGACTACCGGAAGTGGGGTTTATCAGATTCTCCAACTCATTGTGCATCTAATAGGCGAATAAAATCACTACCAAAAATGACAAATCTTAAACGACTTTTTTTTACGATACCCAAATAACGTGAACTGGGAACCCAAAGTTGAAGCTTCAAACGGCAATTTAAGGCATTTCTCGTGCAGCTAGGCTACCGGAAGTGGGGTTTATCAGATTCTCCAACTCATTGTGCATCTAATAGGCGAATAAAATCACTACCAAAAATGACAAATCTTAATCGACTTTTTTTTACGATACCCAACTAACGTGAACTGGGAACCCAAAGTTGAAGCTTCAAAAGGCAATTTAAGGCATTTCTCGTGCAGCTAGACTACCGGAAGTGGGGTTTATCAGATTCTCCAACTCATTGTGCATCTAATAGGCGAATAAAATCACTACCAAAAATGACAAATCTTAAACGACTTTTTTTTACGATACCCAAATAACGTGAACTGGGAACCCAAAGTTGAAGCTTCAAACGGCAATTTAAGGCATTTCTCGTGCAGCTAGACTACCGGAAGTGGGGTTTATCAGATTCTCCAACTCATTGTGCATCTAATAGGCGAATAAAATCACTACCAAAAATGACAAATCTTAAACGACTTTTTTTTACGATACCCAAATAACGTGAACTGGGAACCCAAAGTTGAAGCTTCAAACGGCAATTTAAGGCATTTCTCGTGCAGCTAGACTACCGGAAGTGGGGTTTATCAGATTCTCCAACTCATTGTGCATCTAATAGGCGAATAAAATCACTACCAAAAATGACAAATCTTAATCGACTTTTTTTTACGATACCCAACTAACGTGAACTGGGAACCCAAAGTTGAAGCTTCAAAAGGCAATTTAAGGCATTTCTCGTGCAGCTAGACTACCGGAAGTGGGGTTTATCAGATTCTCCAACTCATTGTGCATCTAATAGGCGAATAAAATCACTACCAAAAATGACAAATCTTAATCGACTTTTTTTTACGATACCCAACTAACGTGAACTGGGAACCCAAAGTTGAAGCTTCAAAAGGCAATTTAAGGCATTTCTCGTGCAGCTAGACTACCGGAAGTGGGGTTTATCAGATTCTCCAACTCATTGTGCATCTAATAGGCGAATAAAATCACTACCAAAAATGACAAATCTTAAACGACTTTTTTTTACGATACCCAAATAACGTGAACTGGGAACCCAAAGTTGAAGCTTCAAACGGCAATTTAAGGCATTTCTCGTGCAGCTAGGCTACCGGAAGTGGGGTTTATCAGATTCTCCAACTCATTGTGCATCTAATAGGCGAATAAAATCACTACCAAAAATGACAAATCTTAATCGACTTTTTTTTACGATACCCAACTAACGTGAACTGGGAACCCAAAGTTGAAGCTTCAAAAGGCAATTTAAGGCATTTCTCGTGCAGCTAGACTACCGGAAGTGGGGTTTATCAGATTCTCCAACTCATTGTGCATCTAATAGGCGAATAAAATCACTACCAAAAATGACAAATCTTAAACGACTTTTTTTTACGATACCCAAATAACGTGAACTGGGAACCCAAAGTTGAAGCTTCAAACGGCAATTTAAGGCATTTCTCGTGCAGCTAGGCTACCGGAAGTGGGGTTTATCAGATTCTCCAACTCATTGTGCATCTAATAGGCGAATAAAATCACTACCAAAAATGACAAATCTTAATCGACTTTTTTTTACGATACCCAACTAACGTGAACTGGGAACCCAAAGTTGAAGCTTCAAAAGGCAATTTAAGGCATTTCTCGTGCAGCTAGACTACCGGAAGTGGGGTTTATCAGATTCTCCAACTCATTGTGCATCTAATAGGCGAATAAAATCACTACCAAAAATGACAAATCTTAAACGACTTTTTTTTACGATACCCAAATAACGTGAACTGGGAACCCAAAGTTGAAGCTTCAAACGGCAATTTAAGGCATTTCTCGTGCAGCTAGACTACCGGAAGTGGGGTTTATCAGATTCTCCAACTCATTGTGCATCTAATAGGCGAATAAAATCACTACCAAAAATGACAAATCTTAAACGACTTTTTTTTACGATACCCAAATAACGTGAACTGGGAACCCAAAGTTGAAGCTTCAAACGGCAATTTAAGGCATTTCTCGTGCAGCTAGACTACCGGAAGTGGGGTTTATCAGATTCTCCAACTCATTGTGCATCTAATAGGCGAATAAAATCACTACCAAAAATGACAAATCTTAATCGACTTTTTTTTACGATACCCAACTAACGTGAACTGGGAACCCAAAGTTGAAGCTTCAAAAGGCAATTTAAGGCATTTCTCGTGCAGCTAGACTACCGGAAGTGGGGTTTATCAGATTCTCCAACTCATTGTGCATCTAATAGGCGAATAAAATCACTACCAAAAATGACAAATCTTAATCGACTTTTTTTTACGATACCCAACTAACGTGAACTGGGAACCCAAAGTTGAAGCTTCAAAAGGCAATTTAAGGCATTTCTCGTGCAGCTAGGCTACCGGAAGTGGGGTTTATCAGATTCTCCAACTCATTGTGCATCTAATAGGCGAATAAAATCACTACCAAAAATGACAAATCTTAATCGACTTTTTTTTACGATACCCAACTAACGTGAACTGGGAACCCAAAGTTGAAGCTTCAAAAGGCAATTTAAGGCATTTCTCGTGCAGCTAGACTACCGGAAGTGGGGTTTATCAGATTCTCCAACTCATTGTGCATCTAATAGGCGAATAAAATCACTACCAAAAATGACAAATCTTAAACGACTTTTTTTTACGATACCCAAATAACGTGAACTGGGAACCCAAAGTTGAAGCTTCAAACGGCAATTTAAGGCATTTCTCGTGCAGCTAGGCTACCGGAAGTGGGGTTTATCAGATTCTCCAACTCATTGTGCATCTAATAGGCGAATAAAATCACTACCAAAAATGACAAATCTTAATCGACTTTTTTTTACGATACCCAACTAACGTGAACTGGGAACCCAAAGTTGAAGCTTCAAAAGGCAATTTAAGGCATTTCTCGTGCAGCTAGACTACCGGAAGTGGGGTTTATCAGATTCTCCAACTCATTGTGCATCTAATAGGCGAATAAAATCACTACCAAAAATGACAAATCTTAATCGACTTTTTTTTACGATACCCAACTAACGTGAACTGGGAACCCAAAGTTGAAGCTTCAAAAGGCAATTTAAGGCATTTCTCGTGCAGCTAGGCTACCGGAAGTGGGGTTTATCAGATTCTCCAACTCATTGTGCATCTAATAGGCGAATAAAATCACTACCAAAAATGACAAATCTTAATCGACTTTTTTTTACGATACCCAACTAACGTGAACTGGGAACCCAAAGTTGAAGCTTCAAAAGGCAATTTAAGGCATTTCTCGTGCAGCTAGACTACCGGAAGTGGGGTTTATCAGATTCTCCAACTCATTGTGCATCTAATAGGCGAATAAAATCACTACCAAAAATGACAAATCTTAAACGACTTTTTTTTACGATACCCAAATAACGTGAACTGGGAACCCAAAGTTGAAGCTTCAAACGGCAATTTAAGGCATTTCTCGTGCAGCTAGGCTACCGGAAGTGGGGTTTATCAGATTCTCCAACTCATTGTGCATCTAATAGGCGAATAAAATCACTACCAAAAATGACAAATCTTAATCGACTTTTTTTTACGATACCCAACTAACGTGAACTGGGAACCCAAAGTTGAAGCTTCAAAAGGCAATTTAAGGCATTTCTCGTGCAGCTAGACTACCGGAAGTGGGGTTTATCAGATTCTCCAACTCATTGTGCATCTAATAGGCGAATAAAATCACTACCAAAAATGACAAATCTTAAACGACTTTTTTTTACGATACCCAAATAACGTGAACTGGGAACCCAAAGTTGAAGCTTCAAACGGCAATTTAAGGCATTTCTCGTGCAGCTAGGCTACCGGAAGTGGGGTTTATCAGATTCTCCAACTCATTGTGCATCTAATAGGCGAATAAAATCACTACCAAAAATGACAAATCTTAATCGACTTTTTTTTACGATACCCAACTAACGTGAACTGGGAACCCAAAGTTGAAGCTTCAAAAGGCAATTTAAGGCATTTCTCGTGCAGCTAGACTACCGGAAGTGGGGTTTATCAGATTCTCCAACTCATTGTGCATCTAATAGGCGAATAAAATCACTACCAAAAATGACAAATCTTAATCGACTTTTTTTTACGATACCCAACTAACGTGAACTGGGAACCCAAAGTTGAAGCTTCAAAAGGCAATTTAAGGCATTTCTCGTGCAGCTAGACTACCGGAAGTGGGGTTTATCAGATTCTCCAACTCATTGTGCATCTAATAGGCGAATAAAATCACTACCAAAAATGACAAATCTTAAACGACTTTTTTTTACGATACCCAAATAACGTGAACTGGGAACCCAAAGTTGAAGCTTCAAACGGCAATTTAAGGCATTTCTCGTGCAGCTAGGCTACCGGAAGTGGGGTTTATCAGATTCTCCAACTCATTGTGCATCTAATAGGCGAATAAAATCACTACCAAAAATGACAAATCTTAATCGACTTTTTTTTACGATACCCAACTAACGTGAACTGGGAACCCAAAGTTGAAGCTTCAAAAGGCAATTTAAGGCATTTCTCGTGCAGCTAGACTACCGGAAGTGGGGTTTATCAGATTCTCCAACTCATTGTGCATCTAATAGGCGAATAAAATCACTACCAAAAATGACAAATCTTAAACGACTTTTTTTTACGATACCCAAATAACGTGAACTGGGAACCCAAAGTTGAAGCTTCAAACGGCAATTTAAGGCATTTCTCGTGCAGCTAGACTACCGGAAGTGGGGTTTATCAGATTCTCCAACTCATTGTGCATCTAATAGGCGAATAAAATCACTACCAAAAATGACAAATCTTAAACGACTTTTTTTTACGATACCCAAATAACGTGAACTGGGAACCCAAAGTTGAAGCTTCAAACGGCAATTTAAGGCATTTCTCGTGCAGCTAGACTACCGGAAGTGGGGTTTATCAGATTCTCCAACTCATTGTGCATCTAATAGGCGAATAAAATCACTACCAAAAATGACAAATCTTAATCGACTTTTTTTTACGATACCCAACTAACGTGAACTGGGAACCCAAAGTTGAAGCTTCAAAAGGCAATTTAAGGCATTTCTCGTGCAGCTAGACTACCGGAAGTGGGGTTTATCAGATTCTCCAACTCATTGTGCATCTAATAGGCGAATAAAATCACTACCAAAAATGACAAATCTTAATCGACTTTTTTTTACGATACCCAACTAACGTGAACTGGGAACCCAAAGTTGAAGCTTCAAAAGGCAATTTAAGGCATTTCTCGTGCAGCTAGACTACCGGAAGTGGGGTTTATCAGATTCTCCAACTCATTGTGCATCTAATAGGCGAATAAAATCACTACCAAAAATGACAAATCTTAATCGACTTTTTTTTACGATACCCAACTAACGTGAACTGGGAACCCAAAGTTGAAGCTTCAAAAGGCAATTTAAGGCATTTCTCGTGCAGCTAGACTACCGGAAGTGGGGTTTATCAGATTCTCCAACTCATTGTGCATCTAATAGGCGAATAAAATCACTACCAAAAATGACAAATCTTAAACGACTTTTTTTTACGATACCCAAATAACGTGAACTGGGAACCCAAAGTTGAAGCTTCAAACGGCAATTTAAGGCATTTCTCGTGCAGCTAGGCTACCGGAAGTGGGGTTTATCAGATTCTCCAACTCATTGTGCATCTAATAGGCGAATAAAATCACTACCAAAAATGACAAATCTTAAACGACTTTTTTTTACGATACCCAAATAACGTGAACTGGGAACCCAAAGTTGAAGCTTCAAACGGCAATTTAAGGCATTTCTCGTGCAGCTAGGCTACCGGAAGTGGGGTTTATCAGATTCTCCAACTCATTGTGCATCTAATAGGCGAATAAAATCACTACCAAAAATGACAAATCTTAAACGACTTTTTTTTACGATACCCAAATAACGTGAACTGGGAACCCAAAGTTGAAGCTTCAAACGGCAATTTAAGGCATTTCTCGTGCAGCTAGACTACCGGAAGTGGGGTTTATCAGATTCTCCAACTCATTGTGCATCTAATAGGCGAATAAAATCACTACCAAAAATGACAAATCTTAATCGACTTTTTTTTACGATACCCAAATAACGTGAACTGGGAACCCAAAGTTGAAGCTTCAAAAGGCAATTTAAGGCATTTCTCGTGCAGCTAGACTACCGGAAGTGGGGTTTATCAGATTCTCCAACTCATTGTGCATCTAATAGGCGAATAAAATCACTACCAAAAATGACAAATCTTAAACGACTTTTTTTTACGATACCCAAATAACGTGAACTGGGAACCCAAAGTTGAAGCTTCAAACGGCAATTTAAGGCATTTCTCGTGCAGCTAGGCTACCGGAAGTGGGGTTTATCAGATTCTCCAACTCATTGTGCATCTAATAGGCGAATAAAATCACTACCAAAAATGACAAATCTTAATCGACTTTTTTTTACGATACCCAACTAACGTGAACTGGGAACCCAAAGTTGAAGCTTCAAAAGGCAATTTAAGGCATTTCTCGTGCAGCTAGACTACCGGAAGTGGGGTTTATCAGATTCTCCAACTCATTGTGCATCTAATAGGCGAATAAAATCACTACCAAAAATGACAAATCTTAAACGACTTTTTTTTACGATACCCAAATAACGTGAACTGGGAACCCAAAGTTGAAGCTTCAAACGGCAATTTAAGGCATTTCTCGTGCAGCTAGACTACCGGAAGTGGGGTTTATCAGATTCTCCAACTCATTGTGCATCTAATAGGCGAATAAAATCACTACCAAAAATGACAAATCTTAAACGACTTTTTTTTACGATACCCAAATAACGTGAACTGGGAACCCAAAGTTGAAGCTTCAAACGGCAATTTAAGGCATTTCTCGTGCAGCTAGACTACCGGAAGTGGGGTTTATCAGATTCTCCAACTCATTGTGCATCTAATAGGCGAATAAAATCACTACCAAAAATGACAAATCTTAATCGACTTTTTTTTACGATACCCAACTAACGTGAACTGGGAACCCAAAGTTGAAGCTTCAAAAGGCAATTTAAGGCATTTCTCGTGCAGCTAGACTACCGGAAGTGGGGTTTATCAGATTCTCCAACTCATTGTGCATCTAATAGGCGAATAAAATCACTACCAAAAATGACAAATCTTAATCGACTTTTTTTTACGATACCCAACTAACGTGAACTGGGAACCCAAAGTTGAAGCTTCAAAAGGCAATTTAAGGCATTTCTCGTGCAGCTAGACTACCGGAAGTGGGGTTTATCAGATTCTCCAACTCATTGTGCATCTAATAGGCGAATAAAATCACTACCAAAAATGACAAATCTTAAACGACTTTTTTTTACGATACCCAAATAACGTGAACTGGGAACCCAAAGTTGAAGCTTCAAACGGCAATTTAAGGCATTTCTCGTGCAGCTAGGCTACCGGAAGTGGGGTTTATCAGATTCTCCAACTCATTGTGCATCTAATAGGCGAATAAAATCACTACCAAAAATGACAAATCTTAATCGACTTTTTTTTACGATACCCAACTAACGTGAACTGGGAACCCAAAGTTGAAGCTTCAAAAGGCAATTTAAGGCATTTCTCGTGCAGCTAGACTACCGGAAGTGGGGTTTATCAGATTCTCCAACTCATTGTGCATCTAATAGGCGAATAAAATCACTACCAAAAATGACAAATCTTAAACGACTTTTTTTTACGATACCCAAATAACGTGAACTGGGAACCCAAAGTTGAAGCTTCAAACGGCAATTTAAGGCATTTCTCGTGCAGCTAGGCTACCGGAAGTGGGGTTTATCAGATTCTCCAACTCATTGTGCATCTAATAGGCGAATAAAATCACTACCAAAAATGACAAATCTTAATCGACTTTTTTTTACGATACCCAACTAACGTGAACTGGGAACCCAAAGTTGAAGCTTCAAAAGGCAATTTAAGGCATTTCTCGTGCAGCTAGACTACCGGAAGTGGGGTTTATCAGATTCTCCAACTCATTGTGCATCTAATAGGCGAATAAAATCACTACCAAAAATGACAAATCTTAAACGACTTTTTTTTACGATACCCAAATAACGTGAACTGGGAACCCAAAGTTGAAGCTTCAAACGGCAATTTAAGGCATTTCTCGTGCAGCTAGACTACCGGAAGTGGGGTTTATCAGATTCTCCAACTCATTGTGCATCTAATAGGCGAATAAAATCACTACCAAAAATGACAAATCTTAAACGACTTTTTTTTACGATACCCAAATAACGTGAACTGGGAACCCAAAGTTGAAGCTTCAAACGGCAATTTAAGGCATTTCTCGTGCAGCTAGACTACCGGAAGTGGGGTTTATCAGATTCTCCAACTCATTGTGCATCTAATAGGCGAATAAAATCACTACCAAAAATGACAAATCTTAATCGACTTTTTTTTACGATACCCAACTAACGTGAACTGGGAACCCAAAGTTGAAGCTTCAAAAGGCAATTTAAGGCATTTCTCGTGCAGCTAGACTACCGGAAGTGGGGTTTATCAGATTCTCCAACTCATTGTTCATCTAATAGGCGAATAAAATCACTACCAAAAATGACAAATCTTAATCGACTTTTTTTTACGATACCCAACTAACGTGAACTGGGAACCCAAAGTTGAAGCTTCAAAAGGCAATTTAAGGAATTTCTCGTGCAGCTAGACTACCGGAAGTGGGGTTTATCAGATTCTCCAACTCATTGTGCATCTAATAGGCGAATAAAATCACTACCAAAAATGACAAATCTTAATCGACTTTTTTTTACGATACCCAACTAACGTGAACTGGGAACCCAAAGTTGAAGCTTCAAAAGGCAATTTAAGGCATTTCTCGTGCAGCTAGACTACCGGAAGTGGGGTTTATCAGATTCTCCAACTCATTGTGCATCTAATAGGCGAATAAAATCACTACCAAAAATGACAAATCTTAAACGACTTTTTTTTACGATACCCAAATAACGTGAACTGGGAACCCAAAGTTGAAGCTTCAAACGGCAATTTAAGGCATTTCTCGTGCAGCTAGGCTACCGGAAGTGGGGTTTATCAGATTCTCCAACTCATTGTGCATCTAATAGGCGAATAAAATCACTACCAAAAATGACAAATCTTAATCGACTTTTTTTTACGATACCTAACTAACGTGAACTGGGAAACCCAAAGTTGAAGCTTCAAAAGGCAATTTAAGGCATTTCTCGTGCAGCTAGACTACCGGAAGTGGGGTTTATCAGATTCTCCAACTCATTGTGCATCTAATAGGCGAATAAAATCACTACCAAAAATGACAAATCTTAAACGACTTTTTTTTACGATACCCAAATAACGTGAACTGGGAACCAAAAGTTGAAGCTTCAAACGGCAATTTAAGGCATTTCTCGTGCAGCTAGGCTACCGGAAGTGGGGTTTATCAGATTCTCCAACTCATTGTGCATCTAATAGGCGAATAAAATCACTACCAAAAATGACAAATCTTAATCGACTTTTTTTTACGATACCCAACTAACGTGAACTGGGAACCCAAAGTTGAAGCTTCAAAAGGCAATTTAAGGCATTTCTCGTGCAGCTAGACTACCGGAAGTGGGGTTTATCAGATTCTCCAACTCATTGTGCATCTAATAGGCGAATAAAATCACTACCAAAAATGACAAATCTTAAACGACTTTTTTTTACGATACCCAAATAACGTGAACTGGGAACCCAAAGTTGAAGCTTCAAACGGCAATTTAAGGCATTTCTCGTGCAGCTAGGCTACCGGAAGTGGGGTTTATCAGATTCTCCAACTCATTGTGCATCTAATAGGCGAATAAAATCACTACCAAAAATGACAAATCTTAATCGACTTTTTTTTACGATACCCAACTAACGTGAACTGGGAACCCAAAGTTGAAGCTTCAAAAGGCAATTTAAGGCATTTCTCGTGCAGCTAGACTACCGGAAGTGGGGTTTATCAGATTCTCCAACTCATTGTGCATCTAATAGGCGAATAAAATCACTACCAAAAATGACAAATCTTAAACGACTTTTTTTTACGATACCCAAATAACGTGAACTGGGAACCCAAAGTTGAAGCTTCAAACGGCAATTTAAGGCATTTCTCGTGCAGCTGGGCTACCGGAAGTGGGGTTTATCAGATTCTCCAACTCATTGTGCATCTAATAGGCGAATAAAATCACTACCAAAAATGACAAATCTTAATCGACTTTTTTTTACGATACCCAACTAACGTGAACTGGGAACCCAAAGTTGAAGCTTCAAAAGGCAATTTAAGGCATTTCTCGTGCAGCTAGACTACCGGAAGTGGGGTTTATCAGATTCTCCAACTCATTGTGCATCTAATAGGCGAATAAAATCACTACCAAAAATGACAAATCTTAAACGACTTTTTTTTACGATACCCAAATAACGTGAACTGGGAACCCAAAGTTGAAGCTTCAAACGGCAATTTAAGGCATTTCTCGTGCAGCTAGGCTACCGGAAGTGGGGTTTATCAGATTCTCCAACTCATTGTGCATCTAATAGGCGAATAAAATCACTACCAAAAATGACAAATCTTAATCGACTTTTTTTTACGATACCCAACTAACGTGAACTGGGAACCCAAAGTTGAAGCTTCAAAAGGCAATTTAAGGCATTTCTCGTGCAGCTAGACTACCGGAAGTGGGGTTTATCAGATTCTCCAACTCATTGTGCATCTAATAGGCGAATAAAATCACTACCAAAAATGACAAATCTTAAACGACTTTTTTTTACGATACCCAAATAACGTGAACTGGGAACCCAAAGTTGAAGCTTCAAACGGCAATTTAAGGCATTTCTCGTGCAGCTAGACTACCGGAAGTGGGGTTTATCAGATTCTCCAACTCATTGTGCATCTAATAGGCGAATAAAATCACTACCAAAAATGACAAATCTTAAACGACTTTTTTTTACGATACCCAAATAACGTGAACTGGGAACCCAAAGTTGAAGCTTCAAACGGCAATTTAAGGCATTTCTCGTGCAGCTAGACTACCGGAAGTGGGGTTTATCAGATTCTCCAACTCATTGTGCATCTAATAGGCGAATAAAATCACTACCAAAAATGACAAATCTTAATCGACTTTTTTTTACGATACCCAACTAACGTGAACTGGGAACCCAAAGTTGAAGCTTCAAAAGGCAATTTAAGGCATTTCTCGTGCAGCTAGACTACCGGAAGTGGGGTTTATCAGATTCTCCAACTCATTGTGCATCTAATAGGCGAATAAAATCACTACCAAAAATGACAAATCTTAATCGACTTTTTTTTACGATACCCAACTAACGTGAACTGGGAACCCAAAGTTGAAGCTTCAAAAGGCAATTTAAGGCATTTCTCGTGCAGCTAGACTACCGGAAGTGGGGTTTATCAGATTCTCCAACTCATTGTGCATCTAATAGGCGAATAAAATCACTACCAAAAATGACAAATCTTAATCGACTTTTTTTTACGATACCCAACTAACGTGAACTGGGAACCCAAAGTTGAAGCTTCAAAAGGCAATTTAAGGCATTTCTCGTGCAGCTAGACTACCGGAAGTGGGGTTTATCAGATTCTCCAACTCATTGTGCATCTAATAGGCGAATAAAATCACTACCAAAAATGACAAATCTTAAACGACTTTTTTTTACGATACCCAAATAACGTGAACTGGGAACCCAAAGTTGAAGCTTCAAACGGCAATTTAAGGCATTTCTCGTGCAGCTAGGCTACCGGAAGTGGGGTTTATCAGATTCTCCAACTCATTGTGCATCTAATAGGCGAATAAAATCACTACCAAAAATGACAAATCTTAATCGACTTTTTTTTACGATACCCAACTAACGTGAACTGGGAACCCAAAGTTGAAGCTTCAAAAGGCAATTTAAGGCATTTCTCGTGCAGCTAGACTACCGGAAGTGGGGTTTATCAGATTCTCCAACTCATTGTGCATCTAATAGGCGAATAAAATCACTACCAAAAATGACAAATCTTAAACGACTTTTTTTTACGATACCCAAATAACGTGAACTGGGAACCCAAAGTTGAAGCTTCAAACGGCAATTTAAGGCATTTCTCGTGCAGCTAGGCTACCGGAAGTGGGGTTTATCAGATTCTCCAACTCATTGTGCATCTAATAGGCGAATAAAATCACTACCAAAAATGACAAATCTTAATCGACTTTTTTTTACGATACCCAACTAACGTGAACTGGGAACCCAAAGTTGAAGCTTCAAAAGGCAATTTAAGGCATTTCTCGTGCAGCTAGACTACCGGAAGTGGGGTTTATCAGATTCTCCAACTCATTGTGCATCTAATAGGCGAATAAAATCACTACCAAAAATGACAAATCTTAAACGACTTTTTTTTACGATACCCAAATAACGTGAACTGGGAACCCAAAGTTGAAGCTTCAAACGGCAATTTAAGGCATTTCTCGTGCAGCTAGACTACCGGAAGTGGGGTTTATCAGATTCTCCAACTCATTGTGCATCTAATAGGCGAATAAAATCACTACCAAAAATGACAAATCTTAAACGACTTTTTTTTACGATACCCAAATAACGTGAACTGGGAACCCAAAGTTGAAGCTTCAAACGGCAATTTAAGGCATTTCTCGTGCAGCTAGACTACCGGAAGTGGGGTTTATCAGATTCTCCAACTCATTGTGCATCTAATAGGCGAATAAAATCACTACCAAAAATGACAAATCTTAATCGACTTTTTTTTACGATACCCAACTAACGTGAACTGGGAACCCAAAGTTGAAGCTTCAAAAGGCAATTTAAGGCATTTCTCGTGCAGCTAGACTACCGGAAGTGGGGTTTATCAGATTCTCCAACTCATTGTGCATCTAATAGGCGAATAAAATCACTACCAAAAATGACAAATCTTAATCGACTTTTTTTTACGATACCCAACTAACGTGAACTGGGAACCCAAAGTTGAAGCTTCAAAAGGCAATTTAAGGCATTTCTCGTGCAGCTAGACTACCGGAAGTGGGGTTTATCAGATTCTCCAACTCATTGTGCATCTAATAGGCGAATAAAATCACTACCAAAAATGACAAATCTTAAACGACTTTTTTTTACGATACCCAAATAACGTGAACTGGGAACCCAAAGTTGAAGCTTCA
The DNA here is from genome assembly GCA_963932145.1 of Acanthosepion lycidas. Taxonomy (NCBI): domain Eukaryota; kingdom Metazoa; phylum Mollusca; class Cephalopoda; order Sepiida; family Sepiidae; genus Acanthosepion; species Acanthosepion lycidas. The sequence goes on along the minus strand of CAWVQA010001459.1, from coordinate 44,129 downwards.
AACGGCAATTTAAGGCATTTCTCGTGCAGCTAGGCTACCGGAAGTGGGGTTTATCAGATTCTCCAACTCATTGTGCATCTAATAGGCGAATAAAATCACTACCAAAAATGACAAATCTTAAACGACTTTTTTTTACGATACCCAAATAACGTGAACTGGGAACCCAAAGTTGAAGCTTCAAACGGCAATTTAAGGCATTTCTCGTGCAGCTAGGCTACCGGAAGTGGGGTTTATCAGATTCTCCAACTCATTGTGCATCTAATAGGCGAATAAAATCACTACCAAAAATGACAAATCTTAATCGACTTTTTTTTACGATACCCAACTAACGTGAACTGGGAACCCAAAGTTGAAGCTTCAAAAGGCAATTTAAGGCATTTCTCGTGCAGCTAGACTACCGGAAGTGGGGTTTATCAGATTCTCCAACTCATTGTGCATCTAATAGGCGAATAAAATCACTACCAAAAATGACAAATCTTAAACGACTTTTTTTTACGATACCCAAATAACGTGAACTGGGAACCCAAAGTTGAAGCTTCAAACGGCAATTTAAGGCATTTCTCGTGCAGCTAGACTACCGGAAGTGGGGTTTATCAGATTCTCCAACTCATTGTGCATCTAATAGGCGAATAAAATCACTACCAAAAATGACAAATCTTAAACGACTTTTTTTTACGATACCCAAATAACGTGAACTGGGAACCCAAAGTTGAAGCTTCAAACGGCAATTTAAGGCATTTCTCGTGCAGCTAGACTACCGGAAGTGGGGTTTATCAGATTCTCCAACTCATTGTGCATCTAATAGGCGAATAAAATCACTACCAAAAATGACAAATCTTAATCGACTTTTTTTTACGATACCCAACTAACGTGAACTGGGAACCCAAAGTTGAAGCTTCAAAAGGCAATTTAAGGCATTTCTCGTGCAGCTAGACTACCGGAAGTGGGGTTTATCAGATTCTCCAACTCATTGTGCATCTAATAGGCGAATAAAATCACTACCAAAAATGACAAATCTTAATCGACTTTTTTTTACGATACCCAACTAACGTGAACTGGGAACCCAAAGTTGAAGCTTCAAAAGGCAATTTAAGGCATTTCTCGTGCAGCTAGACTACCGGAAGTGGGGTTTATCAGATTCTCCAACTCATTGTGCATCTAATAGGCGAATAAAATCACTACCAAAAATGACAAATCTTAAACGACTTTTTTTTACGATACCCAAATAACGTGAACTGGGAACCCAAAGTTGAAGCTTCAAACGGCAATTTAAGGCATTTCTCGTGCAGCTAGGCTACCGGAAGTGGGGTTTATCAGATTCTCCAACTCATTGTGCATCTAATAGGCGAATAAAATCACTACCAAAAATGACAAATCTTAATCGACTTTTTTTTACGATACCCAACTAACGTGAACTGGGAACCCAAAGTTGAAGCTTCAAAAGGCAATTTAAGGCATTTCTCGTGCAGCTAGACTACCGGAAGTGGGGTTTATCAGATTCTCCAACTCATTGTGCATCTAATAGGCGAATAAAATCACTACCAAAAATGACAAATCTTAAACGACTTTTTTTTACGATACCCAAATAACGTGAACTGGGAACCCAAAGTTGAAGCTTCAAACGGCAATTTAAGGCATTTCTCGTGCAGCTAGGCTACCGGAAGTGGGGTTTATCAGATTCTCCAACTCATTGTGCATCTAATAGGCGAATAAAATCACTACCAAAAATGACAAATCTTAATCGACTTTTTTTTACGATACCCAACTAACGTGAACTGGGAACCCAAAGTTGAAGCTTCAAAAGACAATTTAAGGCATTTCTCGTGCAGCTAGACTACCGGAAGTGGGGTTTATCAGATTCTCCAACTCATTGTGCATCTAATAGGCGAATAAAATCACTACCAAAAATGACAAATCTTAAACGACTTTTTTTTACGATACCCAAATAACGTGAACTGGGAACCCAAAGTTGAAGCTTCAAACGGCAATTTAAGGCATTTCTCGTGCAGCTAGACTACCGGAAGTGGGGTTTATCAGATTCTCCAACTCATTGTGCATCTAATAGGCGAATAAAATCACTACCAAAAATGACAAATCTTAAACGACTTTTTTTTACGATACCCAAATAACGTGAACTGGGAACCCAAAGTTGAAGCTTCAAACGGCAATTTAAGGCATTTCTCGTGCAGCTAGACTACCGGAAGTGGGGTTTATCAGATTCTCCAACTCATTGTGCATCTAATAGGCGAATAAAATCACTACCAAAAATGACAAATCTTAATCGACTTTTTTTTACGATACCCAACTAACGTGAACTGGGAACCCAAAGTTGAAGCTTCAAAAGGCAATTTAAGGCATTTCTCGTGCAGCTAGACTACCGGAAGTGGGGTTTATCAGATTCTCCAACTCATTGTGCATCTAATAGGCGAATAAAATCACTACCAAAAATGACAAATCTTAATCGACTTTTTTTTACGATACCCAACTAACGTGAACTGGGAACCCAAAGTTGAAGCTTCAAAAGGCAATTTAAGGCATTTCTCGTGCAGCTAGACTACCGGAAGTGGGGTTTATCAGATTCTCCAACTCATTGTGCATCTAATAGGCGAATAAAATCACTACCAAAAATGACAAATCTTAATCGACTTTTTTTTACGATACCCAACTAACGTGAACTGGGAACCCAAAGTTGAAGCTTCAAAAGGCAATTTAAGGCATTTCTCGTGCAGCTAGACTACCGGAAGTGGGGTTTATCAGATTCTCCAACTCATTGTGCATCTAATAGGCGAATAAAATCACTACCAAAAATGACAAATCTTAAACGACTTTTTTTTACGATACCCAAATAACGTGAACTGGGAACCCAAAGTTGAAGCTTCAAACGGCAATTTAAGGCATTTCTCGTGCAGCTAGGCTACCGGAAGTGGGGTTTATCAGATTCTCCAACTCATTGTGCATCTAATAGGCGAATAAAATCACTACCAAAAATGACAAATCTTAATCGACTTTTTTTTACGATACCCAACTAACGTGAACTGGGAACCCAAAGTTGAAGCTTCAAAAGGCAATTTAAGGCATTTCTCGTGCAGCTAGACTACCGGAAGTGGGGTTTATCAGATTCTCCAACTCATTGTGCATCTAATAGGCGAATAAAATCACTACCAAAAATGACAAATCTTAAACGACTTTTTTTTACGATACCCAAATAACGTGAACTGGGAACCCAAAGTTGAAGCTTCAAACGGCAATTTAAGGCATTTCTCGTGCAGCTAGGCTACCGGAAGTGGGGTTTATCAGATTCTCCAACTCATTGTGCATCTAATAGGCGAATAAAATCACTACCAAAAATGACAAATCTTAATCGACTTTTTTTTACGATACCCAACTAACGTGAACTGGGAACCCAAAGTTGAAGCTTCAAAAGGCAATTTAAGGCATTTCTCGTGCAGCTAGACTACCGGAAGTGGGGTTTATCAGATTCTCCAACTCATTGTGCATCTAATAGGCGAATAAAATCACTACCAAAAATGACAAATCTTAAACGACTTTTTTTTACGATACCCAAATAACGTGAACTGGGAACCCAAAGTTGAAGCTTCAAACGGCAATTTAAGGCATTTCTCGTGCAGCTAGGCTACCGGAAGTGGGGTTTATCAGATTCTCCAACTCATTGTGCATCTAATAGGCGAATAAAATCACTACCAAAAATGACAAATCTTAATCGACTTTTTTTTACGATACCCAACTAACGTGAACTGGGAACCCAAAGTTGAAGCTTCAAAAGGCAATTTAAGGCATTTCTCGTGCAGCTAGACTACCGGAAGTGGGGTTTATCAGATTCTCCAACTCATTGTGCATCTAATAGGCGAATAAAATCACTACCAAAAATGACAAATCTTAAACGACTTTTTTTTACGATACCCAAATAACGTGAACTGGGAACCCAAAGTTGAAGCTTCAAACGGCAATTTAAGGCATTTCTCGTGCAGCTAGACTACCGGAAGTGGGGTTTATCAGATTCTCCAACTCATTGTGCATCTAATAGGCGAATAAAATCACTACCAAAAATGACAAATCTTAAACGACTTTTTTTTACGATACCCAAATAACGTGAACTGGGAACCCAAAGTTGAAGCTTCAAACGGCAATTTAAGGCATTTCTCGTGCAGCTAGGCTACCGGAAGTGGGGTTTATCAGATTCTCCAACTCATTGTGCATCTAATAGGCGAATAAAATCACTACCAAAAATGACAAATCTTAATCGACTTTTTTTTACGATACCCAACTAACGTGAACTGGGAACCCAAAGTTGAAGCTTCAAAAGGCAATTTAAGGCATTTCTCGTGCAGCTAGACTACCGGAAGTGGGGTTTATCAGATTCTCCAACTCATTGTGCATCTAATAGGCGAATAAAATCACTACCAAAAATGACAAATCTTAAACGACTTTTTTTTACGATACCCAAATAACGTGAACTGGGAACCCAAAGTTGAAGCTTCAAACGGCAATTTAAGGCATTTCTCGTGCAGCTAGGCTACCGGAAGTGGGGTTTATCAGATTCTCCAACTCATTGTGCATCTAATAGGCGAATAAAATCACTACCAAAAATGACAAATCTTAATCGACTTTTTTTTACGATACCCAACTAACGTGAACTGGGAACCCAAAGTTGAAGCTTCAAAAGGCAATTTAAGGCATTTCTCGTGCAGCTAGACTACCGGAAGTGGGGTTTATCAGATTCTCCAACTCATTGTGCATCTAATAGGCGAATAAAATCACTACCAAAAATGACAAATCTTAATCGACTTTTTTTTACGATACCCAACTAACGTGAACTGGGAACCCAAAGTTGAAGCTTCAAAAGGCAATTTAAGGCATTTCTCGTGCAGCTAGACTACCGGAAGTGGGGTTTATCAGATTCTCCAACTCATTGTGCATCTAATAGGCGAATAAAATCACTACCAAAAATGACAAATCTTAATCGACTTTTTTTTACGATACCCAACTAACGTGAACTGGGAACCCAAAGTTGAAGCTTCAAAAGGCAATTTAAGGCATTTCTCGTGCAGCTAGACTACCGGAAGTGGGGTTTATCAGATTCTCCAACTCATTGTGCATCTAATAGGCGAATAAAATCACTACCAAAAATGACAAATCTTAAACGACTTTTTTTTACGATACCCAAATAACGTGAACTGGGAACCCAAAGTTGAAGCTTCAAACGGCAATTTAAGGCATTTCTCGTGCAGCTAGGCTACCGGAAGTGGGGTTTATCAGATTCTCCAACTCATTGTGCATCTAATAGGCGAATAAAATCACTACCAAAAATGACAAATCTTAATCGACTTTTTTTTACGATACCCAACTAACGTGAACTGGGAACCCAAAGTTGAAGCTTCAAAAGGCAATTTAAGGCATTTCTCGTGCAGCTAGACTACCGGAAGTGGGGTTTATCAGATTCTCCAACTCATTGTGCATCTAATAGGCGAATAAAATCACTACCAAAAATGACAAATCTTAAACGACTTTTTTTTACGATACCCAAATAACGTGAACTGGGAACCCAAAGTTGAAGCTTCAAACGGCAATTTAAGGCATTTCTCGTGCAGCTAGGCTACCGGAAGTGGGGTTTATCAGATTCTCCAACTCATTGTGCATCTAATAGGCGAATAAAATCACTACCAAAAATGACAAATCTTAATCGACTTTTTTTTACGATACCCAACTAACGTGAACTGGGAATCCAAAGTTGAAGCTTCAAAAGGCAATTTAAGGCATTTCTCGTGCAGCTAGACTACCGGAAGTGGGGTTTATCAGATTCTCCAACTCATTGTGCATCTAATAGGCGAATAAAATCACTACCAAAAATGACAAATCTTAAACGACTTTTTTTTACGATACCCAAATAACGTGAACTGGGAACCCAAAGTTGAAGCTTCAAACGGCAATTTAAGGCATTTCTCGTGCAGCTAGACTACCGGAAGTGGGGTTTATCAGATTCTCCAACTCATTGTGCATCTAATAGGCGAATAAAATCACTACCAAAAATGACAAATCTTAAACGACTTTTTTTTACGATACCCAAATAACGTGAACTGGGAACCCAAAGTTGAAGCTTCAAACGGCAATTTAAGGCATTTCTCGTGCAGCTAGACTACCGGAAGTGGGGTTTATCAGATTCTCCAACTCATTGTGCATCTAATAGGCGAATAAAATCACTACCAAAAATGACAAATCTTAATCGACTTTTTTTTACGATACCCAACTAACGTGAACTGGGAACCCAAAGTTGAAGCTTCAAAAGGCAATTTAAGGCATTTCTCGTGCAGCTAGACTACCGGAAGTGGGGTTTATCAGATTCTCCAACTCATTGTGCATCTAATAGGCGAATAAAATCACTACCAAAAATGACAAATCTTAAACGACTTTTTTTTACGATACCCAAATAACGTGAACTGGGAACCCAAAGTTGAAGCTTCAAACGGCAATTTAAGGCATTTCTCGTGCAGCTAGGCTACCGGAAGTGGGGTTTATCAGATTCTCCAACTCATTGTGCATCTAATAGGCGAATAAAATCACTACCAAAAATGACAAATCTTAATCGACTTTTTTTTACGATACCCAACTAACGTGAACTGGGAACCCAAAGTTGAAGCTTCAAAAGGCAATTTAAGGCATTTCTCGTGCAGCTAGACTACCGGAAGTGGGGTTTATCAGATTCTCCAACTCATTGTGCATCTAATAGGCGAATAAAATCACTACCAAAAATGACAAATCTTAATCGACTTTTTTTTACGATACCCAACTAACGTGAACTGGGAACCCAAAGTTGAAGCTTCAAAAGGCAATTTAAGGCATTTCTCGTGCAGCTAGACTACCGGAAGTGGGGTTTATCAGATTCTCCAACTCATTGTGCATCTAATAGGCGAATAAAATCACTACCAAAAATGACAAATCTTAATCGACTTTTTTTTACGATACCCAACTAACGTGAACTGGGAACCCAAAGTTGAAGCTTCAAAAGGCAATTTAAGGCATTTCTCGTGCAGCTAGACTACCGGAAGTGGGGTTTATCAGATTCTCCAACTCATTGTGCATCTAATAGGCGAATAAAATCACTACCAAAAATGACAAATCTTAATCGACTTTTTTTTACGATACCCAACTAACGTGAACTGGGAACCCAAAGTTGAAGCTTCAAAAGGCAATTTAAGGCATTTCTCGTGCAGCTAGACTACCGGAAGTGGGGTTTATCAGATTCTCCAACTCATTGTGCATCTAATAGGCGAATAAAATCACTACCAAAAATGACAAATCTTAAACGACTTTTTTTTACGATACCCAAATAACGTGAACTGGGAACCCAAAGTTGAAGCTTCAAACGGCAATTTAAGGCATTTCTCGTGCAGCTAGGCTACCGGAAGTGGGGTTTATCAGATTCTCCAACTCATTGTGCATCTAATAGGCGAATAAAATCACTACCAAAAATGACAAATCTTAATCGACTTTTTTTTACGATACCCAACTAACGTGAACTGGGAATCCAAAGTTGAAGCTTCAAAAGGCAATTTAAGGCATTTCTCGTGCAGCTAGACTACCGGAAGTGGGGTTTATCAGATTCTCCAACTCATTGTGCATCTAATAGGCGAATAAAATCACTACCAAAAATGACAAATCTTAAACGACTTTTTTTTACGATACCCAAATAACGTGAACTGGGAACCCAAAGTTGAAGCTTCAAACGGCAATTTAAGGCATTTCTCGTGCAGCTAGACTACCGGAAGTGGGGTTTATCAGATTCTCCAACTCATTGTGCATCTAATAGGCGAATAAAATCACTACCAAAAATGACAAATCTTAAACGACTTTTTTTTACGATACCCAAATAACGTGAACTGGGAACCCAAAGTTGAAGCTTCAAACGGCAATTTAAGGCATTTCTCGTGCAGCTAGGCTACCGGAAGTGGGGTTTATCAGATTCTCCAACTCATTGTGCATCTAATAGGCGAATAAAATCACTACCAAAAATGACAAATCTTAATCGACTTTTTTTTACGATACCCAACTAACGTGAACTGGGAACCCAAAGTTGAAGCTTCAAAAGGCAATTTAAGGCATTTCTCGTGCAGCTAGACTACCGGAAGTGGGGTTTATCAGATTCTCCAACTCATTGTGCATCTAATAGGCGAATAAAATCACTACCAAAAATGACAAATCTTAATCGACTTTTTTTTACGATACCCAACTAACGTGAACTGGGAACCCAAAGTTGAAGCTTCAAACGGCAATTTAAGGCATTTCTCGTGCAGCTAGACTACCGGAAGTGGGGTTTATCAGATTCTCCAACTCATTGTGCATCTAATAGGCGAATAAAATCACTACCAAAAATGACAAATCTTAAACGACTTTTTTTTACGATACCCAAATAACGTGAACTGGGAACCCAAAGTTGAAGCTTCAAAAGGCAATTTAAGGCATTTCTCGTGCAGCTAGACTACCGGAAGTGGGGTTTATCAGATTCTCCAACTCATTGTGCATCTAATAGGCGAATAAAATCACTACCAAAAATGACAAATCTTAATCGACTTTTTTTTACGATACCCAACTAACGTGAACTGGGAACCCAAAGTTGAAGCTTCAAAAGGCAATTTAAGGCATTTCTCGTGCAGCTAGACTACCGGAAGTGGGGTTTATCAGATTCTCCAACTCATTGTGCATCTAATAGGCGAATAAAATCACTACCAAAAATGACAAATCTTAAACGACTTTTTTTTACGATACCCAAATAACGTGAACTGGGAACCCAAAGTTGAAGCTTCAAACGGCAATTTAAGGCATTTCTCGTGCAGCTAGGCTACCGGAAGTGGGGTTTATCAGATTCTCCAACTCATTGTGCATCTAATAGGCGAATAAAATCACTACCAAAAATGACAAATCTTAATCGACTTTTTTTTACGATACCCAACTAACGTGAACTGGGAACCCAAAGTTGAAGCTTCAAAAGGCAATTTAAGGCATTTCTCGTGCAGCTAGACTACCGGAAGTGGGGTTTATCAGATTCTCCAACTCATTGTGCATCTAATAGGCGAATAAAATCACTACCAAAAATGACAAATCTTAAACGACTTTTTTTTACGATACCCAAATAACGTGAACTGGGAACCCAAAGTTGAAGCTTCAAACGGCAATTTAAGGCATTTCTCGTGCAGCTAGGCTACCGGAAGTGGGGTTTATCAGATTCTCCAACTCATTGTGCATCTAATAGGCGAATAAAATCACTACCAAAAATGACAAATCTTAATCGACTTTTTTTTACGATACCCAACTAACGTGAACTGGGAACCCAAAGTTGAAGCTTCAAAAGGCAATTTAAGGCATTTCTCGTGCAGCTAGACTACCGGAAGTGGGGTTTATCAGATTCTCCAACTCATTGTGCATCTAATAGGCGAATAAAATCACTACCAAAAATGACAAATCTTAAACGACTTTTTTTTACGATACCCAAATAACGTGAACTGGGAACCCAAAGTTGAAGCTTCAAACGGCAATTTAAGGCATTTCTCGTGCAGCTAGACTACCGGAAGTGGGGTTTATCAGATTCTCCAACTCATTGTGCATCTAATAGGCGAATAAAATCACTACCAAAAATGACAAATCTTAAACGACTTTTTTTTACGATACCCAAATAACGTGAACTGGGAACCCAAAGTTGAAGCTTCAAACGGCAATTTAAGGCATTTCTCGTGCAGCTAGACTACCGGAAGTGGGGTTTATCAGATTCTCCAACTCATTGTGCATCTAATAGGCGAATAAAATCACTACCAAAAATGACAAATCTTAATCGACTTTTTTTTACGATACCCAACTAACGTGAACTGGGAACCCAAAGTTGAAGCTTCAAAAGGCAATTTAAGGCATTTCTCGTGCAGCTAGACTACCGGAAGTGGGGTTTATCAGATTCTCCAACTCATTGTGCATCTAATAGGCGAATAAAATCACTACCAAAAATGACAAATCTTAATCGACTTTTTTTTACGATACCCAACTAACGTGAACTGGGAACCCAAAGTTGAAGCTTCAAAAGGCAATTTAAGGCATTTCTCGTGCAGCTAGACTACCGGAAGTGGGGTTTATCAGATTCTCCAACTCATTGTGCATCTAATAGGCGAATAAAATCACTACCAAAAATGACAAATCTTAAACGACTTTTTTTTACGATACCCAAATAACGTGAACTGGGAACCCAAAGTTGAAGCTTCAAACGGCAATTTAAGGCATTTCTCGTGCAGCTAGACTACCGGAAGTGGGGTTTATCAGATTCTCCAACTCATTGTGCATCTAATAGGCGAATAAAATCACTACCAAAAATGACAAATCTTAATCGACTTTTTTTTACGATACCCAACTAACGTGAACTGGGAACCCAAAGTTGAAGCTTCAAAAGGCAATTTAAGGCATTTCTCGTGCAGCTAGACTACCGGAAGTGGGGTTTATCAGATTCTCCAACTCATTGTGCATCTAATAGGCGAATAAAATCACTACCAAAAATGACAAATCTTAAACGACTTTTTTTTACGATACCCAAATAACGTGAACTGGGAACCCAAAGTTGAAGCTTCAAACGGCAATTTAAGGCATTTCTCGTGCAGCTAGGCTACCGGAAGTGGGGTTTATCAGATTCTCCAACTCATTGTGCATCTAATAGGCGAATAAAATCACTACCAAAAATGACAAATCTTAATCGACTTTTTTTTACGATACCCAACTAACGTGAACTGGGAACCCAAAGTTGAAGCTTCAAAAGGCAATTTAAGGCATTTCTCGTGCAGCTAGACTACCGGAAGTGGGGTTTATCAGATTCTCCAACTCATTGTGCATCTAATAGGCGAATAAAATCACTACCAAAAATGACAAATCTTAAACGACTTTTTTTTACGATACCCAAATAACGTGAACTGGGAACCCAAAGTTGAAGCTTCAAACGGCAATTTAAGGCATTTCTCGTGCAGCTAGGCTACCGGAAGTGGGGTTTATCAGATTCTCCAACTCATTGTGCATCTAATAGGCGAATAAAATCACTACCAAAAATGACAAATCTTAATCGACTTTTTTTTACGATACCCAACTAACGTGAACTGGGAACCCAAAGTTGAAGCTTCAAAAGGCAATTTAAGGCATTTCTCGTGCAGCTAGACTACCGGAAGTGGGGTTTATCAGATTCTCCAACTCATTGTGCATCTAATAGGCGAATAAAATCACTACCAAAAATGACAAATCTTAAACGACTTTTTTTTACGATACCCAAATAACGTGAACTGGGAACCCAAAGTTGAAGCTTCAAACGGCAATTTAAGGCATTTCTCGTGCAGCTAGACTACCGGAAGTGGGGTTTATCAGATTCTCCAACTCATTGTGCATCTAATAGGCGAATAAAATCACTACCAAAAATGACAAATCTTAAACGACTTTTTTTTACGATACCCAAATAACGTGAACTGGGAACCCAAAGTTGAAGCTTCAAACGGCAATTTAAGGCATTTCTCGTGCAGCTAGACTACCGGAAGTGGGGTTTATCAGATTCTCCAACTCATTGTGCATCTAATAGGCGAATAAAATCACTACCAAAAATGACAAATCTTAATCGACTTTTTTTTACGATACCCAACTAACGTGAACTGGGAACCCAAAGTTGAAGCTTCAAAAGGCAATTTAAGGCATTTCTCGTGCAGCTAGACTACCGGAAGTGGGGTTTATCAGATTCTCCAACTCATTGTGCATCTAATAGGCGAATAAAATCACTACCAAAAATGACAAATCTTAATCGACTTTTTTTTACGATACCCAACTAACGTGAACTGGGAACCCAAAGTTGAAGCTTCAAAAGGCAATTTAAGGCATTTCTCGTGCAGCTAGACTACCGGAAGTGGGGTTTATCAGATTCTCCAACTCATTGTGCATCTAATAGGCGAATAAAATCACTACCAAAAATGACAAATCTTAATCGACTTTTTTTTACGATACCCAACTAACGTGAACTGGGAACCCAAAGTTGAAGCTTCAAAAGGCAATTTAAGGCATTTCTCGTGCAGCTAGACTACCGGAAGTGGGGTTTATCAGATTCTCCAACTCATTGTGCATCTAATAGGCGAATAAAATCACTACCAAAAATGACAAATCTTAAACGACTTTTTTTTACGATACCCAAATAACGTGAACTGGGAACCCAAAGTTGAAGCTTCAAACGGCAATTTAAGGCATTTCTCGTGCAGCTAGGCTACCGGAAGTGGGGTTTATCAGATTCTCCAACTCATTGTGCATCTAATAGGCGAATAAAATCACTACCAAAAATGACAAATCTTAATCGACTTTTTTTTACGATACCCAACTAACGTGAACTGGGAACCCAAAGTTGAAGCTTCAAAAGGCAATTTAAGGCATTTCTCGTGCAGCTAGACTACCGGAAGTGGGGTTTATCAGATTCTCCAACTCATTGTGCATCTAATAGGCGAATAAAATCACTACCAAAAATGACAAATCTTAAACGACTTTTTTTTACGATACCCAAATAACGTGAACTGGGAACCCAAAGTTGAAGCTTCAAACGGCAATTTAAGGCATTTCTCGTGCAGCTAGACTACCGGAAGTGGGGTTTATCAGATTCTCCAACTCATTGTGCATCTAATAGGCGAATAAAATCACTACCAAAAATGACAAATCTTAAACGACTTTTTTTTACGATACCCAAATAACGTGAACTGGGAACCCAAAGTTGAAGCTTCAAACGGCAATTTAAGGCATTTCTCGTGCAGCTAGACTACCGGAAGTGGGGTTTATCAGATTCTCCAACTCATTGTGCATCTAATAGGCGAATAAAATCACTACCAAAAATGACAAATCTTAATCGACTTTTTTTTACGATACCCAACTAACGTGAACTGGGAACCCAAAGTTGAAGCTTCAAAAGGCAATTTAAGGCATTTCTCGTGCAGCTAGACTACCGGAAGTGGGGTTTATCAGATTCTCCAACTCATTGTGCATCTAATAGGCGAATAAAATCACTACCAAAAATGACAAATCTTAATCGACTTTTTTTTACGATACCCAACTAACGTGAACTGGGAACCCAAAGTTGAAGCTTCAAAAGGCAATTTAAGGCATTTCTCGTGCAGCTAGACTACCGGAAGTGGGGTTTATCAGATTCTCCAACTCATTGTGCATCTAATAGGCGAATAAAATCACTACCAAAAATGACAAATCTTAATCGACTTTTTTTTACGATACCCAACTAACGTGAACTGGGAACCCAAAGTTGAAGCTTCAAAAGGCAATTTAAGGCATTTCTCGTGCAGCTAGACTACCGGAAGTGGGGTTTATCAGATTCTCCAACTCATTGTGCATCTAATAGGCGAATAAAATCACTACCAAAAATGACAAATCTTAATCGACTTTTTTTTACGATACCCAACTAACGTGAACTGGGAACCCAAAGTTGAAGCTTCAAAAGGCAATTTAAGGCATTTCTCGTGCAGCTAGACTACCGGAAGTGGGGTTTATCAGATTCTCCAACTCATTGTGCATCTAATAGGCGAATAAAATCACTACCAAAAATGACAAATCTTAAACGACTTTTTTTTACGATACCCAAATAACGTGAACTGGGAACCCAAAGTTGAAGCTTCAAACGGCAATTTAAGGCATTTCTCGTGCAGCTAGACTACCGGAAGTGGGGTTTATCAGATTCTCCAACTCATTGTGCATCTAATAGGCGAATAAAATCACTACCAAAAATGACAAATCTTAAACGACTTTTTTTTACGATACCCAAATAACGTGAACTGGGAACCCAAAGTTGAAGCTTCAAAAGGCAATTTAAGGCATTTCTCGTGCAGCTAGACTACCGGAAGTGGGGTTTATCAGATTCTCCAACTCATTGTGCATCTAATAGGCGAATAAAATCACTACCAAAAATGACAAATCTTAATCGACTTTTTTTTACGATACCCAACTAACGTGAACTGGGAACCCAAAGTTGAAGCTTCAAAAGGCAATTTAAGGCATTTCTCGTGCAGCTAGACTACCGGAAGTGGGGTTTATCAGATTCTCCAACTCATTGTGCATCTAATAGGCGAATAAAATCACTACCAAAAATGACAAATCTTAAACGACTTTTTTTTACGATACCCAAATAACGTGAACTGGGAACCCAAAGTTGAAGCTTCAAACGGCAATTTAAGGCATTTCTCGTGCAGCTAGGCTACCGGAAGTGGGGTTTATCAGATTCTCCAACTCATTGTGCATCTAATAGGCGAATAAAATCACTACCAAAAATGACAAATCTTAATCGACTTTTTTTTACGATACCCAACTAACGTGAACTGGGAACCCAAAGTTGAAGCTTCAAAAGGCAATTTAAGGCATTTCTCGTGCAGCTAGACTACCGGAAGTGGGGTTTATCAGATTCTCCAACTCATTGTGCATCTAATAGGCGAATAAAATCACTACCAAAAATGACAAATCTTAAACGACTTTTTTTTACGATACCCAAATAACGTGAACTGGGAACCCAAAGTTGAAGCTTCAAACGGCAATTTAAGGCATTTCTCGTGCAGCTAGACTACCGGAAGTGGGGTTTATCAGATTCTCCAACTCATTGTGCATCTAATAGGCGAATAAAATCACTACCAAAAATGACAAATCTTAATCGACTTTTTTTTACGATACCCAACTAACGTGAACTGGGAACCCAAAGTTGAAGCTTCAAAAGGCAATTTAAGGCATTTCTCGTGCAGCTAGACTACCGGAAGTGGGGTTTATCAGATTCTCCAACTCATTGTGCATCTAATAGGCGAATAAAATCACTACCAAAAATGACAAATCTTAATCGACTTTTTTTTACGATACCCAACTAACGTGAACTGGGAACCCAAAGTTGAAGCTTCAAAAGGCAATTTAAGGCATTTCTCGTGCAGCTAGACTACCGGAAGTGGGGTTTATCAGATTCTCCAACTCATTGTGCATCTAATAGGCGAATAAAATCACTACCAAAAATGACAAATCTTAATCGACTTTTTTTTACGATACCCAACTAACGTGAACTGGGAACCCAAAGTTGAAGCTTCAAAAGGCAATTTAAGGCATTTCTCGTGCAGCTAGACTACCGGAAGTGGGGTTTATCAGATTCTCCAACTCATTGTGCATCTAATAGGCGAATAAAATCACTACCAAAAATGACAAATCTTAATCGACTTTTTTTTACGATACCCAACTAACGTGAACTGGGAACCCAAAGTTGAAGCTTCAAAAGGCAATTTAAGGCATTTCTCGTGCAGCTAGACTACCGGAAGTGGGGTTTATCAGATTCTCCAACTCATTGTGCATCTAATAGGCGAATAAAATCACTACCAAAAATGACAAATCTTAAACGACTTTTTTTTACGATACCCAAATAAC
Source organism: Acanthosepion lycidas (assembly GCA_963932145.1). Taxonomy (NCBI): domain Eukaryota; kingdom Metazoa; phylum Mollusca; class Cephalopoda; order Sepiida; family Sepiidae; genus Acanthosepion; species Acanthosepion lycidas. Next base: position 28,679 of record CAWVQA010001459.1, on the reverse strand, counting down.
GTGAACTGGGAACCCAAAGTTGAAGCTTCAAACGGCAATTTAAGGCATTTCTCGTGCAGCTAGACTACCGGAAGTGGGGTTTATCAGATTCTCCAACTCATTGTGCATCTAATAGGCGAATAAAATCACTACCAAAAATGACAAATCTTAAACGACTTTTTTTTACGATACCCAAATAACGTGAACTGGGAACCCAAAGTTGAAGCTTCAAAAGGCAATTTAAGGCATTTCTCGTGCAGCTAGACTACCGGAAGTGGGGTTTATCAGATTCTCCAACTCATTGTGCATCTAATAGGCGAATAAAATCACTACCAAAAATGACAAATCTTAATCGACTTTTTTTTACGATACCCAACTAACGTGAACTGGGAACCCAAAGTTGAAGCTTCAAAAGGCAATTTAAGGCATTTCTCGTGCAGCTAGACTACCGGAAGTGGGGTTTATCAGATTCTCCAACTCATTGTGCATCTAATAGGCGAATAAAATCACTACCAAAAATGACAAATCTTAAACGACTTTTTTTTACGATACCCAAATAACGTGAACTGGGAACCCAAAGTTGAAGCTTCAAACGGCAATTTAAGGCATTTCTCGTGCAGCTAGGCTACCGGAAGTGGGGTTTATCAGATTCTCCAACTCATTGTGCATCTAATAGGCGAATAAAATCACTACCAAAAATGACAAATCTTAATCGACTTTTTTTTACGATACCCAACTAACGTGAACTGGGAACCCAAAGTTGAAGCTTCAAAAGGCAATTTAAGGCATTTCTCGTGCAGCTAGACTACCGGAAGTGGGGTTTATCAGATTCTCCAACTCATTGTGCATCTAATAGGCGAATAAAATCACTACCAAAAATGACAAATCTTAAACGACTTTTTTTTACGATACCCAAATAACGTGAACTGGGAACCCAAAGTTGAAGCTTCAAACGGCAATTTAAGGCATTTCTCGTGCAGCTAGACTACCGGAAGTGGGGTTTATCAGATTCTCCAACTCATTGTGCATCTAATAGGCGAATAAAATCACTACCAAAAATGACAAATCTTAAACGACTTTTTTTTACGATACCCAAATAACGTGAACTGGGAACCCAAAGTTGAAGCTTCAAACGGCAATTTAAGGCATTTCTCGTGCAGCTAGGCTACCGGAAGTGGGGTTTATCAGATTCTCCAACTCATTGTGCATCTAATAGGCGAATAAAATCACTACCAAAAATGACAAATCTTAAACGACTTTTTTTTACGATACCCAAATAACGTGAACTGGGAACCCAAAGTTGAAGCTTCAAAAGGCAATTTAAGGCATTTCTCGTGCAGCTAGACTACCGGAAGTGGGGTTTATCAGATTCTCCAACTCATTGTGCATCTAATAGGCGAATAAAATCACTACCAAAAATGACAAATCTTAAACGACTTTTTTTTACGATACCCAAATAACGTGAACTGGGAACCCAAAGTTGAAGCTTCAAACGGCAATTTAAGGCATTTCTCGTGCAGCTAGACTACCGGAAGTGGGGTTTATCAGATTCTCCAACTCATTGTGCATCTAATAGGCGAATAAAATCACTACCAAAAATGACAAATCTTAAACGACTTTTTTTTACGATCTCCAAATAACGTGAACTGGGAACCCAAAGTTGAAGCTTCAAACGGCAATTTAAGGCATTTCTCGTGCAGCTAGGCTACCGGAAGTGGGGTTTATCAGATTCTCCAACTCATTGTGCATCTAATAGGCGAATAAAATCACTACCAAAAATAACAAATCTTAAACGACTTTTTTTTACGATACCCAAATAACGTGAACTGGGAACCCAAAGTTGAAGCTTCAAACGGCAATTTAAGGCATTTCTCGTGCAGCTAGGCTACCGGAAGTGGGGTTTATCAGATTCTCCAACTCATTGTGCATCTAATAGGCGAATAAAATCACTACCAAAAATGACAAATCTTAATCGACTTTTTTTTACGATACCCAACTAACGTGAACTGGGAACCCAAAGTTGAAGCTTCAAAAGGCAATTTAAGGCATTTCTCGTGCAGCTAGACTACCGGAAGTGGGGTTTATCAGATTCTCCAACTCATTGTGCATCTAATAGGCGAATAAAATCACTACCAAAAATGACAAATCTTAATCGACTTTTTTTTACGATACCCAACTAACGTGAACTGGGAACCCAAAGTTGAAGCTTCAAAAGGCAATTTAAGGCATTTCTCGTGCAGCTAGACTACCGGAAGTGGGGTTTATCAGATTCTCCAACTCATTGTGCATCTAATAGGCGAATAAAATCACTACCAAAAATGACAAATCTTAATCGACTTTTTTTTACGATACCCAACTAACGTGAACTGGGAACCCAAAGTTGAAGCTTCAAAAGGCAATTTAAGGCATTTCTCGTGCAGCTAGACTACCGGAAGTGGGGTTTATCAGATTCTCCAACTCATTGTGCATCTAATAGGCGAATAAAATCACTACCAAAAATGACAAATCTTAATCGACTTTTTTTTACGATACCCAACTAACGTGAACTGGGAACCCAAAGTTGAAGCTTCAAAAGGCAATTTAAGGCATTTCTCGTGCAGCTAGACTACCGGAAGTGGGGTTTATCAGATTCTCCAACTCATTGTGCATCTAATAGGCGAATAAAATCACTACCAAAAATGACAAATCTTAATCGACTTTTTTTTACGATACCCAACTAACGTGAACTGGGAACCCAAAGTTGAAGCTTCAAAAGGCAATTTAAGGCATTTCTCGTGCAGCTAGACTACCGGAAGTGGGGTTTATCAGATTCTCCAACTCATTGTGCATCTAATAGGCGAATAAAATCACTACCAAAAATGACAAATCTTAATCGACTTTTTTTTACGATACCCAACTAACGTGAACTGGGAACCCAAAGTTGAAGCTTCAAAAGGCAATTTAAGGCATTTCTCGTGCAGCTAGACTACCGGAAGTGGGGTTTATCAGATTCTCCAACTCATTGTGCATCTAATAGGCGAATAAAATCACTACCAAAAATGACAAATCTTAAACGACTTTTTTTTACGATACCCAAATAACGTGAACTGGGAACCCAAAGTTGAAGCTTCAAACGGCAATTTAAGGCATTTCTCGTGCAGCTAGGCTACCGGAAGTGGGGTTTATCAGATTCTCCAACTCATTGTGCATCTAATAGGCGAATAAAATCACTACCAAAAATGACAAATCTTAAACGACTTTTTTTTACGATACCCAAATAACGTGAACTGGGAACCCAAAGTTGAAGCTTCAAACGGCAATTTAAGGCATTTCTCGTGCAGCTAGGCTACCGGAAGTGGGGTTTATCAGATTCTCCAACTCATTGTGCATCTAATAGGCGAATAAAATCACTACCAAAAATGACAAATCTTAAACGACTTTTTTTTACGATACCCAAATAACGTGAACTGGGAACCCAAAGTTGAAGCTTCAAACGGCAATTTAAGGCATTTCTCGTGCAGCTAGGCTACCGGAAGTGGGGTTTATCAGATTCTCCAACTCATTGTGCATCTAATAGGCGAATAAAATCACTACCAAAAATGACAAATCTTAATCGACTTTTTTTTACGATACCCAACTAACGTGAACTGGGAACCCAAAGTTGAAGCTTCAAACGGCAATTTAAGGCATTTCTCGTGCAGCTAGGCTACCGGAAGTGGGGTTTATCAGATTCTCCAACTCATTGTGCATCTAATAGGCGAATAAAATCACTACCAAAAATGACAAATCTTAAACGACTTTTTTTTACGATACCCAAATAACGTGAACTGGGAACCCAAAGTTGAAGCTTCAAACGGCAATTTAAGGCATTTCTCGTGCAGCTAGGCTACCGGAAGTGGGGTTTATCAGATTCTCCAACTCATTGTGCATCTAATAGGCGAATAAAATCACTACCAAAAATGACAAATCTTAATCGACTTTTTTTTACGATACCCAACTAACGTGAACTGGGAACCCAAAGTTGAAGCTTCAAAAGGCAATTTAAGGCATTTCTCGTGCAGCTAGACTACCGGAAGTGGGGTTTATCAGATTCTCCAACTCATTGTGCATCTAATAGGCGAATAAAATCACTACCAAAAATGACAAATCTTAATCGACTTTTTTTTACGATACCCAACTAACGTGAACTGGGAACCCAAAGTTGAAGCTTCAAAAGGCAATTTAAGGCATTTCTCGTGCAGCTAGACTACCGGAAGTGGGGTTTATCAGATTCTCCAACTCATTGTGCATCTAATAGGCGAATAAAATCACTACCAAAAATGACAAATCTTAATCGACTTTTTTTTACGATACCCAACTAACGTGAACTGGGAACCCAAAGTTGAAGCTTCAAAAGGCAATTTAAGGCATTTCTCGTGCAGCTAGACTACCGGAAGTGGGGTTTATCAGATTCTCCAACTCATTGTGCATCTAATAGGCGAATAAAATCACTACCAAAAATGACAAATCTTAATCGACTTTTTTTTACGATACCCAACTAACGTGAACTGGGAACCCAAAGTTGAAGCTTCAAAAGGCAATTTAAGGCATTTCTCGTGCAGCTAGACTACAGGAAGTGGGGTTTATCAGATTCTCCAACTCATTGTGCATCTAATAGGCGAATAAAATCACTACCAAAAATGACAAATCTTAAACGACTTTTTTTTACGATACCCAAATAACGTGAACTGGGAACCCAAAGTTGAAGCTTCAAAAGGCAATTTAAGGCATTTCTCTTGCCGCTAGACTACCGGAAGTGGGGTTTATCAGATTCTCCAACTCATTGTGCATCTAATAGGCGAATAAAATCACTACCAAAAATGACAAATCTTAAACGACTTTTTTTTACGATACCCAAATAACGTGAACTGGGAACCCAAAGTTGAAGCTTCAAACGGCAATTTAAGGCATTTCTCGTGCAGCTAGACTACCGGAAGTGGGGTTTATCAGATTCTCCAACTCATTGTGCATCTAATAGGCGAATAAAATCACTACCAAAAATGACAAATCTTAATCGACTTTTTTTTACGATACCCAAATAACGTGAACTGGGAACCCAAAGTTGAAGCTTCAAAAGGCAATTTAAGGCATTTCTCTTGCAGCTAGACTACCGGAAGTGGGGTTTATCAGATTCTCCAACTCATTGTGCATCTAATAGGCGAATAAAATCACTACCAAAAATGACAAATCTTAAACGACTTTTTTTTACGATACCCAAATAACGTGAACTGGGAACCCAAAGTTGAAGCTTCAAACGGCAATTTAAGGCATTTCTCGTGCAGCTAGACTACCGGAAGTGGGGTTTATCAGATTCTCCAACTCATTGTGCATCTAATAGGCGAATAAAATCACTACCAAAAATGACAAATCTTAAACGACTTTTTTTTACGATACCCAAATAACGTGAACTGGGAACCCAAAGTTGAAGCTTCAAAAGGCAATTTAAGGCATTTCTCTTGCAGCTAGACTACCGGAAGTGGGGTTTATCAGATTCTCCAACTCATTGTGCATCTAATAGGCGAATAAAATCACTACCAAAAATGACAAATCTTAAACGACTTTTTTTTACGATACCCAAATAACGTGAACTGGGAACCCAAAGTTGAAGCTTCAAACGGCAATTTAAGGCATTTCTCGTGCAGCTAGACTACCGGAAGTGGGGTTTATCAGATTCTCCAACTCATTGTGCATCTAATAGGCGAATAAAATCACTACCAAAAATGACAAATCTTAATCGACTTTTTTTTACGATACCCAAATAACGTGAACTGGGAACCCAAAGTTGAAGCTTCAAAAGGCAATTTAAGGCATTTCTCTTGCAGCTAGACTACCGGAAGTGGGGTTTATCAGATTCTCCAACTCATTGTGCATCTAATAGGCGAATAAAATCACTACCAAAAATGACAAATCTTAAACGACTTTTTTTTACGATACCCAAATAACGTGAACTGGGAACCCAAAGTTGAAGCTTCAAACGGCAATTTAAGGCATTTCTCGTGCAGCTAGACTACAGGAAGTGGGGTTTATCAGATTCTCCAACTCATTGTGCATCTAATAGGCGAATAAAATCACTACCAAAAATGACAAATCTTAAACGACTTTTTTTTACGATACCCAAATAACGTGAACTGGGAACCCAAAGTTGAAGCTTCAAAAGGCAATTTAAGGCATTTCTCTTGCCGCTAGACTACCGGAAGTGGGGTTTATCAGATTCTCCAACTCATTGTGCATCTAATAGGCGAATAAAATCACTACCAAAAATGACAAATCTTAAACGACTTTTTTTTACGATACCCAAATAACGTGAACTGGGAACCCAAAGTTGAAGCTTCAAACGGCAATTTAAGGCATTTCTCGTGCAGCTAGACTACCGGAAGTGGGGTTTATCAGATTCTCCAACTCATTGTGCATCTAATAGGCGAATAAAATCACTACCAAAAATGACAAATCTTAATCGACTTTTTTTTACGATACCCAAATAACGTGAACTGGGAACCCAAAGTTGAAGCTTCAAAAGGCAATTTAAGGCATTTCTCTTGCAGCTAGACTACCGGAAGTGGGGTTTATCAGATTCTCCAACTCATTGTGCATCTAATAGGCGAATAAAATCACTACCAAAAATGACAAATCTTAAACGACTTTTTTTTACGATACCCAAATAACGTGAACTGGGAACCCAAAGTTGAAGCTTCAAACGGCAATTTAAGGCATTTCTCGTGCAGCTAGACTACCGGAAGTGGGGTTTATCAGATTCTCCAACTCATTGTGCATCTAATAGGCGAATAAAATCACTACCAAAAATGACAAATCTTAAACGACTTTTTTTTACGATACCCAAATAACGTGAACTGGGAACCCAAAGTTGAAGCTTCAAAAGGCAATTTAAGGCATTTCTCTTGCAGCTAGACTACCGGAAGTGGGGTTTATCAGATTCTCCAACTCATTGTGCATCTAATAGGCGAATAAAATCACTACCAAAAATGACAAATCTTAAACGACTTTTTTTTACGATACCCAAATAACGTGAACTGGGAACCCAAAGTTGAAGCTTCAAAAGGCAATTTAAGGCATTTCTCTTGCAGCTAGACTACCGGAAGTGGGGTTTATCAGATTCTCCAACTCATTGTGCATCTAATAGGCGAATAAAATCACTACCAAAAATGACAAATCTTAAACGACTTTTTTTTACGATACCCAAATAACGTGAACTGGGAACCCAAAGTTGAAGCTTCAAACGGCAATTTAAGGCATTTCTCGTGCAGCTAGACTACCGGAAGTGGGGTTTATCAGATTCTCCAACTCATTGTGCATCTAATAGGCGAATAAAATCACTACCAAAAATGACAAATCTTAATCGATTTTTTTTACGATACCCAAATAACGTGAACTGGGAACCCAAAGTTGAAGCTTCAAAAGGCAATTTAAGGCATTTCTCTTGCAGCTAGACTACCGGAAGTGGGGTTTATCAGATTCTCCAACTCATTGTGCATCTAATAGGCGAATAAAATCACTACCAAAAATGACAAATCTTAAACGACTTTTTTTTACGATACCCAAATAACGTGAACTGGGAACCCAAAGTTGAAGCTTCAAACGGCAATTTAAGGCATTTCTCGTGCAGCTAGACTACCGGAAGTGGGGTTTATCAGATTCTCCAACTCATTGTGCATCTAATAGGCGAATAAAATCACTACCAAAAATGACAAATCTTAAACGACTTTTTTTTACGATACCCAAATAACGTGAACTGGGAACCCAAAGTTGAAGCTTCAAACGGCAATTTAAGGCATTTCTCGTGCAGCTAGACTACCGGAAGTGGGGTTTATCAGATTCTCCAACTCATTGTGCATCTAATAGGCGAATAAAATCACTACCAAAAATGACAAATCTTAATCGACTTTTTTTTACGATACCCAAATAACGTGAACTGGGAACCCAAAGTTGAAGCTTCAAAAGGCAATTTAAGGCATTTCTCTTGCAGCTAGACTACCGGAAGTGGGGTTTATCAGATTCTCCAACTCATTGTGCATCTAATAGGCGAATAAAATCACTACCAAAAATGACAAATCTTAAACGACTTTTTTTTACGATACCCAAATAACGTGAACTGGGAACCCAAAGTTGAAGCTTCAAACGGCAATTTAAGGCATTTCTCGTGCAGCTAGACTACCGGAAGTGGGGTTTATCAGATTCTCCAACTCATTGTGCATCTAATAGGCGAATAAAATCACTACCAAAAATGACAAATCTTAAACGACTTTTTTTTACGAGACCCAAATAACGTGAACTGGGAACCCAAAGTTGAAGCTTCAAAAGGCAATTTAAGGCATTTCTCTTGCAGCTAGACTACCGGAAGTGGGGTTTATCAGATTCTCCAACTCATTGTGCATCTAATAGGCGAATAAAATCACTACCAAAAATGAAAATCTTAATCGACTTTTTTTTACGATACCCAAATAACGTGAACTGGGAACCCAAAGTTGAAGCTTCAAAAGGCAATTTAAGGCATTTCTCTTGCAGCTAGACTACCGGAAGTGGGGTTTATCAGATTCTCCAACTCATTGTGCATCTAATAGGCGAATAAAATCACTACCAAAAATGACAAATCTTAAACGACTTTTTTTTACGATACCCAAATAACGTGAACTGGGAACCCAGAGTTGAAGCTTCAAACGGCAATTTAAGGCATTTCTCGTGCAGCTAGACTACCGGAAGTGGGGTTTATCAGATTCTCCAACTCATTGTGCATCTAATAGGCGAATAAAATCACTACCAAAAATGACAAATCTTAAACGACTTTTTTTTACGATACCCAAATAACGTGAACTGGGAACCCAAAGTTGAAGCTTCAAACGGCAATTTAAGGCATTTCTCTTGCAGCTAGACTACCGGAAGTGTGGTTTATCAGATTCTCCAACTCATTGTGCATCGAATAGGCTAATAAAATCACTACCAAAAATGACAAATCTTAAACGACTTTTTTTTTCGATACCCAAATAACGTGAACTGGGAAACCAAAGTTGAAGCTTCAAACGGCAATTTAAGGCACTTCTCTTGCAGCTAGACTACCGGAAGTGGGGTTTATCAGATTCTCCAACTCATTGTGCATCGAATAGGCTAATAAAATCACTACCAAAAATGACAAATCTTAAACGACTTTTTTTTTCGATACCCAAATAACGTGAACTGGGAACCCAAAGTTGAAGCTTCAAACGGCAATTTAAGGCACTTCTCTTGCAGATAGACTACCGGAAGTGGGTTTTATCAGATTCTCCAACTCATTGTGCATAGAAAAGGCTAATAAAATCACTACCAAAAATGACAAATCTTAAACGACTTTTTTTTTCGATACCCAAATAACGTGAACTGGGAACCCAAAGTTGAAGCTTCAAACGGCAATTTAAGGCATTTCTCTTGCAGCTAGACTACCGGAAGTGGGGTTTATCAGATTCTCCAACTCATTGTGCATCGAATAGGCTAATAAAATCACTACCAAAAATGACAAATCTTAAACGACTTTTTTTTTCGCTACCCAAATAACGTGAACTGGGAAACCAAAGTTGAAGCTTCAAACGGCAATTTAAGGCACTTCTCTTGCAGCTAGACTACCGGAAGTGGGGTTTATCAGATTCTCCAACTCATTGTGCATCGAATAGGCTAATAAAATCACTACCAAAAATGACAAATCTTAAACGACTTTTTTTTTCGATACCCAAATAACGTGAACTGGGAACCCAAAGTTGAAGCTTCAAACGGCAATTTAAGGCACTTCTCTTGCAGCTAGACTACCGGAAGTGGGTTTTATCAGATTCTCCAACTCATTGTGCATCGAATAGGCTAATAAAATCACTACCAAAAATGACAAATCTTAAACGACTTTTTTTTTCGATACCCAAATAACGTGAACTGGGAAGCCAAAGTTGAAGCTTCAAACGGCAATTTAAGGCATTTCTCTTGCAGCTAGACTACCGGAAGTGGGGTTTATCAGATTCTCCAACTCATTGTGCATCGAATAGGCTAATAAAATCACTACCAAAAATGACAAATCTTAAACGACTTTTTTTTTCGATACCCAAATAACGTGAACTGGGAACCCAAAGTTGAAGCTTCAAACGGCAATTTAAGGCATTTCTCTTGCAGCTAGACTACCGGAAGTGGGGTTTATCAGATTCTCCAACTCATTGTGCATCGAATAGGCTAATAAAATCACTACCAAAAATGACAAATCTTAAACGACTTTTTTTTTCGATACCCAAATAACGTGAACTGGGAAACCAAAGTTGAAGCTTCAAACGGCAATTTAAGGCACTTCTCTTGCAGCTAGACTACCGGAAGTGGGGTTTATCAGATTCTCCAACTCATTGTGCATCGAATAGGCTAATAAAATCACTACCAAAAATGACAAATCTTAAACGACTTTTTTTTTCGATACCCAAATAACGTGAACTGGGAACCCAAAGTTGAAGCTTCAAACGGCAATTTAAGGCACTTCTCTTGCAGATAGACTACCGGAAGTGGGTTTTATCAGATTCTCCAACTCATTGTGCATAGAATAGGCTAATAAAATCACTACCAAAAATGACAAATCTTAAACGACTTTTTTTTTCGATACCCAAATAACGTGAACTGGGAACCCAAAGTTGAAGCTTCAAACGGCAATTTAAGGCATTTCTCTTGCAGCTAGACTACCGGAAGTGGGGTTTATCAGATTCTCCAACTCATTGTGCATCGAATAGGCTAATAAAATCACTACCAAAAATGACAAATCTTAAACGACTTTTTTTTTCGATACCCAAATAACGTGAACTGGGAACCCAAAGTTGAAGCTTCAAACGGCAATTTAAGGCATTTCTCGCAGCTAGACTACCGGAAGTGGGGTTTATCAGATTCTCCAACTCATTGTGCATCGAAGAGGCTAATAAAATCACTACCAAAAATGACAAATCTTAAACGACTTTTTTTTTCGATACCCAAATAACGTGAACTGGGAACCCAAAGTTGAAGCTTCAAACGGCAATTTAAGGCATTTCTCTTGCAGCTAGACTACCGGAAGTGGGGTTTATCAGATTCTCCAACTCATTGTGCATCGAATAGGCTAATAAAATCACTACCAAAAATGACAAATCTTAAACGACTTTTTTTTTCGCTACCCAAATAACGTGAACTGGGAAACCAAAGTTGAAGCTTCAAACGGCAATTTAAGGCACTTCTCTTGCAGTTAGACTACCGGAAGTGGGGTTTATCAGATTCTCCAACTCATTGTGCATCGAATAGGCTAATAAAATCACTACCAAAAATGACAAATCTTAAACGACTTTTTTTTTCGATACCCAAATAACGTGAACTGGGAACCCAAAGTTGAAGCTTCAAACGGCAATTTAAGGCACTTCTCTTGCAGCTAGACTACCGGAAGTGGGTTTTATCAGATTCTCCAACTCATTGTGCATCGAATAGGCTAATAAAATCACTACCAAAAATGACAAATCTTAAACGACTTTTTTTTTCGATACCCAAATAACGTGAACTGGGAACCCAAAGTTGAAGCTTCAAACGGCAATTTAAGGCATTTCTCTTGCAGCTAGACTACCGGAAGTGGGGTTTATCAGATTCTCCAACTCATTGTGCATCGAATAGGCTAATAAAATCACTACCAAAAATGACAAATCTTAAACGACTTTTTTTTTCGATACCCAAATAACGTGAACTGGGAACCCAAAGTTGAAGCTTCAAACGGCAATTTAAGGCATTTCTCTTGCAGCTAGACTACCGGAAGTGGGGTTTATCAGATTCTCCAACTCATTGTGCATCGAATAGGCTAATAAAATCACTACCAAAAATGACAAATCTTAAACGACTTTTTTTTTCGATACCCAAATAACGTGAACTGGGAAACCAAAGTTGAAGCTTCAAACGGCAATTTAAGGCACTTCTCTTGCAGCTAGACTACCGGAAGTGGGGTTTATCAGATTCTCCAACTCATTGTGCATCGAATAGGCTAATAAAATCACTACCAAAAATGACAAATCTTAAACGACTTTTTTTTTCGATACCCAAATAACGTGAACTGGGAACCCAAAGTTGAAGCTTCAAACGGCAATTTAAGGCACTTCTCTTGCAGATAGACTACCGGAAGTGGGTTTTATCAGATTCTCCAACTCATTGTGCATAGAATAGGCTAATAAAATCACTACCAAAAATGACAAATCTTAAACGACTTTTTTTTTCGATACCCAAATAACGTGAACTGGGAACCCAAAGTTGAAGCTTCAAACGGCAATTTAAGGCATTTCTCTTGCAGCTAGACTACCGGAAGTGGGGTTTATCAGATTCTCCAACTCATTGTGCATCGAATAGGCTAATAAAATCACTACCAAAAATGACAAATCTTAAACGACTTTTTTTTTCGATACCCAAATAACGTGAACTGGGAACCCAAAGTTGAAGCTTCAAACGGCAATTTAAGGCATTTCTCTTGCAGCTAGACTACCGGAAGTGGGGTTTATCAGATTCTCCAACTCATTGTGCATCGAATAGGCTAATAAAATCACTACCAAAAATGACAAATCTTAAACGACTTTTTTTTTCGATACCCAAATAACGTGAACTGGGAAACCAAAGTTGAAGCTTCAAACGGCAATTTAAGGCACTTCTCTTGCAGCTAGACTACCGGAAGTGGGGTTTATCAGATTCTCCAACTCATTGTGCATCGAATAGGCTAATAAAATCACTACCAAAAATGACAAATCTTAAACGACTTTTTTTTTCGATACCCAAATAACGTGAACTGGGAACCCAAAGTTGAAGCTTCAAAAGGCAATTTAAGGCATTTCTCTTGCAGCTAGACTACCGGAAGTGGGGTTTATCAGATTCTCCAACTCATTGTGCATCGAATAGGCTAATAAAATCACTACCAAAAATGACAAATCTTAAACGACTTTTTTTTTCGATACCCAAATAACGTGAACTGGGAACCCAAAGTTGAAGCTTCAAACGCCAATTTAAGGCATTTCTCGCAGCTAGACTACCGGAAGTGGGGTTTATCAGATTCTCCAACTCATTGTGCATCGAAGAGGCTAATAAAATCACTACCAAAAATGACAAATCTTAAACGACTTTTTTTTTCGATACCCAAATAACGTGAACTGGGAACCCAAAGTTGAAGCTTCAAACGGCAATTTAAGGCATTTCTCTTGCAGCTAGACTACTGGAAGTGGGGTTTATCAGATTCTCCAACTCATTGTGCATCGAATAGGCTAATAAAATCACTACCAAAAATGACAAATCTTAAACGACTTTTTTTTTCCATACCCAAATAACGTGAACTGGGAACCCAAAGTTGAAGCTTCAAACGGCAATTTAAGGCATTTCTCGCAGCTAGACTACCGGAAGTGGGGTTTATCAGATTCTCCAACTCATTGTGCATCGAAGAGGCTAATAAAATCACTACCAAAAATGACAAATCTTAAACGACTTTTTTTTTCGATACCCAAATAACGTGAACTGGGAACCCAAAGTTGAAGCTTCAAACGGCAATTTAAGGCATTTCTCTTGCAGCTAGACTACCGGAAGTGGGGTTTATCAGATTCTCCAACTCATTGTGCATCGAATAGGCTAATAAAATCACTACCAAAAATGACAAATCTTAAACGACTTTTTTTTTCGCTACCCAAATAACGTGAACTGGGAAACCAAAGTTGAAGCTTCAAACGGCAATTTAAGGCACTTCTCTTGCAGCTAGACTACCGGAAGTGGGGTTTATCAGATTCTCCAACTCATTGTGCATCGAATAGGCTAATAAAATCACTACCAAAAATGACAAATCTTAAACGACTTTTTTTTTCGATACCCAAATAACGTGAACTGGGAACCCAAAGTTGAAGCTTCAAACGGCAATTTAAGGCATTTCTCTTGCAGCTAGACTACTGGAAGTGGGGTTTATCAGATTCTCCAACTCATTGTGCATCGAATAGGCTAATAAAATCACTACCAAAAATGACAAATCTTAAACGACTTTTTTTTTCGATACCCAAATAACGTGAACTGGGAACCCAAAGTTGAAGCTTCAAACGGCAATTTAAGACATTTCTCTTGCAGCTAGACTACCGGAAGTGGGGTTTATCAGATTCTCCAACTCATTGTGCATCGAATAGGCTAATAAAATCACTACCAAAAATGACAAATCTTAAACGACTTTTTTTTTCGATACCCAAATAACGTGAACTGGGAACCCAAAGTTGAAGCTTCAAACGGCAATTTAAGGCATTTCTCTTGCAGCTAGACTACTGGAAGTGGGGTTTATCAGATTCTCCAACTCATTGTGCATCGAATAGGCTAATAAAATCACTACCAAAAATGACAAATCTTAAACGACTTTTTTTTTCGATACCCAAATAACGTGAACTGGGAAACCAAAGTTGAAGCTTCAAACGGCAATTTAAGGCACTTCTCTTGCAGCTAGACTACCGGAAGTGGGGTTTATCAGATTCTCCAACTCATTGTGCATCGAATAGGCTAATAAAATCACTACCAAAAATGACAAATCTTAAACGACTTTTTTTTTCGATACCCAAATAACGTGAACTGGGAACCCAAAGTTGAAGCTTCAAACGGCAATTTAAGGCACTTCTCTTGCAGCTAGACTACCGGAAGTGGGGTTTATCAGATTCTCCAACTCATTGTGCATCGAATAGGCTAACAAAATCACTACCAAAAATGACAAATCTTAAACGACTTTTTTTTTCGATACCCAAATAACGTGAACTGGGAAACCAAAGTTGAAGCTTCAAACGGCAATTTAAGGCACTTCTCTTGCAGCTAGACTACCGGAAGTGGGGTTTATCAGATTCTCCAACTCATTGTGCATCTAATAGGCGAATAAAATCACTACCAAAAATGACAAATCTTAAACGACTTTTTTTTACGATACCCAAATAACGTGAACTGGGAACCCAAAGTTGAAGCTTCAAAAGGCAATTTAAGGCATTTCTCTTGCAGCTAGACTACCGGAAGTGGGGTTTATCAGATTCTCCAACTCATTGTGCATCTAATAGGCGAATAAAATCACTACCAAAAATGACAAATCTTAAACGACTTTTTTTTACGATACCCAAATAACGTGAACTGGGAACCCAAAGTTGAAGCTTCAAACGGCAATTTAAGGCATTTCTCGTGCAGCTAGACTACCGGAAGTGGGGTTTATCAGATTCTCCAACTCATTGTGCATCTAATAGGCGAATAAAATCACTACCAAAAATGACAAATCTTAATCGACTTTTTTTTACGATACCCAAATAACGTGAACTGGGAACCCAAAGTTGAAGCTTCAAAAGGCAATTTAAGGCATTTCTCTTGCAGCTAGACTACCGGAAGTGGGGTTTATCAGATTCTCCAACTCATTGTGCATCTAATAGGCGAATAAAATCACTACCAAAAATGACAAATCTTAAACGACTTTTTTTTACGATACCCAAATAACGTGAACTGGGAACCCAAAGTTGAAGCTTCAAACGGCAATTTAAGGCATTTCTCGTGCAGCTAGACTACCGGAAGTGGGGTTTATCAGATTCTCCAACTCATTGTGCATCTAATAGGCGAATAAAATCACTACCAAAAATGACAAATCTTAAACGACTTTTTTTTACGATACCCAAATAACGTGAACTGGGAACCCAAAGTTGAAGCTTCAAAAGGCAATTTAAGGCATTTCTCTTGCAGCTAGACTACCGGAAGTGGGGTTTATCAGATTCTCCAACTCATTGTGCATCTAATAGGCGAATAAAATCACTACCAAAAATGACAAATCTTAAACGACTTTTTTTTACGATACCCAAATAACGTGAACTGGGAACCCAAAGTTGAAGCTTCAAACGGCAATTTAAGGCATTTCTCGTGCAGCTAGACTACCGGAAGTGGGGTTTATCAGATTCTCCAACTCATTGTGCATCTAATAGGCGAATAAAATCACTACCAAAAATGACAAATCTTAAACGACTTTTTTTTACGATACCCAAATAACGTGAACTGGGAACCCAAAGTTGAAGCTTCAAAAGGCAATTTAAGGCATTTCTCTTGCAGCTAGACTACCGGAAGTGGGGTTTATCAGATTCTCCAACTCATTGTGCATCTAATAGGCGAATAAAATCACCACCAAAAATGACAAATCTTAAACGACTTTTTTTTACGATACCCAAATAACGTGAACTGGGAACCCAAAGTTGAAGCTTCAAACGGCAATTTAAGGCATTTCTCGTGCAGCTAGACTACCGGAAGTGGGGTTTATCAGATTCTCCAACTCATTGTGCATCTAATAGGCGAATAAAATCACTACCAAAAATGACAAATCTTAATCGACTTTTTTTTACGATACCCAAATAACGTGAACTGGGAACCCAAAGTTGAAGCTTCAAAAGGCAATTTAAGGCATTTCTCTTGCAGCTAGACTACCGGAAGTGGGGTTTATCAGATTCTCCAACTCATTGTGCATCTAATAGGCGAATAAAATCACTACCAAAAATGACAAATCTTAAACGACTTTTTTTTACGATACCCAAATAACGTGAACTGGGAACCCAAAGTTGAAGCTTCAAACGGCAATTTAAGGCATTTCTCGTGCAGCTAGACTACCGGAAGTGGGGTTTATCAGATTCTCCAACTCATTGTGCATCTAATAGGCGAATAAAATCACTACCAAAAATGACAAATCTTAAACGACTTTTTTTTACGATACCCAAATAACGTGAACTGGGAACCCAAAGTTGAAGCTTCAAACGGCAATTTAAGGCATTTCTCGTGCAGCTAGACTACCGGAAGTGGGGTTTATCAGATTCTCCAACTCATTGTGCATCTAATAGGCGAATAAAATCACTACCAAAAATGACAAATCTTAAACGACTTTTTTTTACGATACCCAAATAACGTGAACTGGGAACCCAAAGTTGAAGCTTCAAACGGCAATTTAAGGCATTTCTCTTGCAGCTAGACTACCGGAAGTGGGGTTTATCAGATTCTCCAACTCATTGTGCATCTAATAGGCGAATAAAATCACTACCAAAAATGACAAATCTTAAACGACTTTTTTTTACGATACCCAAATAACGTGAACTGGGAACCCAAAGTTGAAGCTTCAAACGGCAATTTAAGGCATTTCTCGTGCAGCTAGACTACCGGAAGTTGGGTTTATCAGATTCTCCAACTCATTGTGCATCTAATAGGCGAATAAAATCACTACCAAAAATGACAAATCTTAATCGACTTTTTTTTACGATACCCAAATAACGTGAACTGGGAACCCAAAGTTGAAGCTTCAAAAGGCAATTTAAGGCATTTCTCTTGCAGCTAGACTACCGGAAGTGGGGTTTATCAGATTCTCCAACTCATTGTGCATCTAATAGGCGAATAAAATCACTACCAAAAATGACAAATCTTAAACGACTTTTTTTTACGATACCCAAATAACGTGAACTGGGAACCCAAAGTTGAAGCTTCAAACGGCAATTTAAGGCATTTCTCTTGCAGCTAGACTACCGGAAGTGGGGTTTATCAGATTCTCCAACTCATTGTGCATCTAATAGGCGAATAAAATCACTACCAAAAATGACAAATCTTAAACGACTTTTTTTTACGATACCCAAATAACGTGAACTGGGAACCCAAAGTTGAAGCTTCAAAAGGCAATTTAAGGCATTTCTCGTGCAGCTAGACTACCGGAAGTGGGGTTTATCAGATTCTCCAACTCATTGTGCATCTAATAGGCGAATAAAATCACTACCAAAAATGACAAATCTTAAACGACTTTTTTTTACGATACCCAAATAACGTGAACTGGGAACCCAAAGTTGAAGCTTCAAACGGCAATTTAAGGCATTTCTCGTGCAGCTAGACTACCGGAAGTGGGGTTTATCAGATTCTCCAACTCATTGTGCATCTAATAGGCGAATAAAATCACTACCAAAAATGACAAATCTTAATCGACTTTTTTTTACGATACCCAAATAACGTGAACTGGGAACCCAAAGTTGAAGCTTCAAAAGGCAATTTAAGGCATTTCTCTTGCAGCTAGACTACCGGAAGTGGGGTTTATCAGATTCTCCAACTCATTGTGCATCTAATAGGCGAATAAAATCACTACCAAAAATGACAAATCTTAAACGACTTTTTTTTACGATACCCAAATAACGTGAACTGGGAACCCAAAGTTGAAGCTTCAAACGGCAATTTAAGGCATTTCTCGTGCAGCTAGACTACCGGAAGTGGGGTTTATCAGATTCTCCAACTCATTGTGCATCTAATAGGCGAATAAAATCACTACCAAAAATGACAAATCTTAAACGACTTTTTTTTACGATACCCAAATAACGTGAACTGGGAACCCAAAGTTGAAGCTTCAAACGGCAATTTAAGGCATTTCTCGTGCAGCTAGACTACCGGAAGTGGGGTTTATCAGATTCTCCAACTCATTGTGCATCTAATAGGCGAATAAAATCACTACCAAAAATGACAAATCTTAATCGACTTTTTTTTACGATACCCAAATAACGTGAACTGGGAACCCAAAGTTGAAGCTTCAAAAGGCAATTTAAGGCATTTCTCTTGCAGCTAGACTACCGGAAGTGGGGTTTATCAGATTCTCCAACTCATTGTGCATCTAATAGGCGAATAAAATCACTACCAAAAATGACAAATCTTAAACGACTTTTTTTTACGATACCCAAATAACGTGAACTGGGAACCCAAAGTTGAAGCTTCAAACGGCAATTTAAGGCATTTCTCGTGCAGCTAGACTACCGGAAGTGGGGTTTATCAGATTCTCCAACTCATTGTGCATCTAATAGGCGAATAAAATCACTACCAAAAATGACAAATCTTAAACGACTTTTTTTTACGATACCCAAATAACGTGAACTGGGAACCCAAAGTTGAAGCTTCAAACGGCAATTTAAGGCATTTCTCGTGCAGCTAGACTACCGGAAATGGGGTTTATCAGATTCTCCAACTCATTGTGCATCTAATAGGCGAATAAAATCACTACCAAAAATGACAAATCTTAATCGACTTTTTTTTACGATACCCAAATAACGTGAACTGGGAACCCAAAGTTGAAGCTTCAAAAGGCAATTTAAGGCATTTCTCTTGCAGCTAGACTACCGGAAGTGGGGTTTATCAGATTCTCCAACTCATTGTGCATCTAATAGGCGAATAAAATCACTACCAAAAATGACAAATCTTAAACGACTTTTTTTTACGATACCCAAATAACGTGAACTGGGAACCCAAAGTTGAAGCTTCAAACGGCAATTTAAGGCATTTCTCGTGCAGCTAGACTACCGGAAGTGGGGTTTATCAGATTCTCCAACTCATTGTGCATCTAATAGGCGAATAAAATCACTACCAAAAATGACAAATCTTAATCGACTTTTTTTTACGATACCCAAATAACGTGAACTGGGAACCCAAAGTTGAAGCTTCAAACGGCAATTTAAGGCATTTCTCTTGCAGCTAGACTACCGGAAGTGGGGTTTATCAGATTCTCCAACTCATTGTGCATCTAATAGGCGAATAAAATCACTACCAAAAATGACAAATCTTAAACGACTTTTTTTTACGATACCCAAATAACATGAACTGGGAACCCAAAGTTGAAGCTTCAAACGGCAATTTAAGGCATTTCTCGTGCAGCTAGACTACCGGAAGTGGGGTTTATCAGATTCTCCAACTCATTGTGCATCTAATAGGCGAATAAAATCACTACCAAAAATGACAAATCTTAAACGACTTTTTTTACGATACCCAAATAACGTGAACTGGGAACCCAAAGTTGAAGCTTCAAACGGCAATTTAAGGCATTTCTCGTGCAGCAAGACTACCGGAAGTGGGGTTTATCAGATTCTCCAACTCATTGTGCATCTAATAGGCGAATAAAATCACTACCAAAAATGACAAATCTTAAACGACTTTTTTTTACGATACCCAAATAACGTGAACTGGGAACCCAAAGTTGAAGCTTCAAACGGCAATTTAAGGCATTTCTCGTGCAGCTAGACTACCGGAAGTGGGGTTTATCAGATTCTCCAACTCATTGTGCATCTAATAGGCGAATAAAATCACTACCAAAAATGACAAATCTTAATCGACTTTTTTTTACGATACCCAAATAACGTGAACTGGGAACCCAAAGTTGAAGCTTCAAAAGGCAATTTAAGGCATTTCTCTTGCAGCTAGACTACCGGAAGTGGGGTTTATCAGATTCTCCAACTCATTGTGCATCTAATAGGCGAATAAAATCACTACCAAAAATGACAAATCTTAAACGACTTTTTTTTACGATACCCAAATAACGTGAACTGGGAACCCAAAGTTGAAGCTTCAAACGGCAATTTAAGGCATTTCTCGTGCAGCTAGACTACCGGAAGTGGGGTTTATCAGATTCTCCAACTCATTGTGCATCTAATAGGCGAATAAAATCACTACCAAAAATGACAAATCTTAATCGACTTTTTTTTACGATACCCAAATAACGTGAACTGGGAACCCAAAGTTGAAGCTTCAAACGGCAATTTAAGGCATTTCTCTTGCAGCTAGACTACCGGAAGTGGGGTTTATCAGATTCTCCAACTCATTGTGCATCTAATAGGCGAATAAAATCACTACCAAAAATGACAAATCTTAAACGACTTTTTTTTACGATACCCAAATAACGTGAACTGGGAACCCAAAGTTGAAGCTTCAAACGGCAATTTAAGGCATTTCTCGTGCAGCTAGACTACCGGAAGTGGGGTTTATCAGATTCTCCAACTCATTGTGCATCTAATAGGCGAATAAAATCACTACCAAAAATGACAAATCTTAAACGACTTTTTTTTACGATACCCAAATAACGTGAACTGGGAACCCAAAGTTGAAGCTTCAAACGGCAATTTAAGGCATTTCTCGTGCAGCTAGACTACCGGAAGTGGGGTTTATCAGATTCTCCAACTCATTGTGCATCTAATAGGCGAATAAAATCACTACCAAAAATGACAAATCTTAATCGACTTTTTTTTACGATACCCAAATAACGTGAACTGGGAACCCAAAGTTGAAGCTTCAAAAGGCAATTTAAGGCATTTCTCTTGCAGCTAGACTACCGGAAGTGGGGTTTATCAGATTCTCCAACTCATTGTGCATCTAATAGGCGAATAAAATCACTACCAAAAATGACAAATCTTAAACGACTTTTTTTTACGATACCCAAATAACGTGAACTGGGAACCCAAAGTTGAAGCTTCAAACGGCAATTTAAGGCATTTCTCGTGCAGCTAGACTACCGGAAGTGGGGTTTATCAGATTCTCCAACTCATTGTGCATCTAATAGGCGAATAAAATCACTACCAAAAATGACAAATCTTAAACGACTTTTTTTTACGATACCCAAATAACGTGAACTGGGAACCCAAAGTTGAAGCTTCAAACGGCAATTTAAGGCATTTCTCGTGCAGCTAGACTACCGGAAGTGGGGTTTATCAGATTCTCCAACTCATTGTGCATCTAATAGGCGAATAAAATCACTACCAAAAATGACAAATCTTAAACGACTTTTTTTTACGATACCCAAATAACGTGAACTGGGAACCCAAAGTTGAAGCTTCAAACGGCAAATTAAGGCATTTCTCGTGCAGCTAGACTACCGGAAGTGGGGTTTATCAGATTCTCCAACTCATTGTGCATCTAATAGGCGAATAAAATCACTACCAAAAATGACAAATCTTAATCGACTTTTTTTTACGATACCCAAATAACGTGAACTGGGAACCCAAAGTTGAAGCTTCAAAAGGCAATTTAAGGCATTTCTCTTGCAGCTAGACTACCGGAAGTGGGGTTTATCAGATTCTCCAACTCATTGTGCATCTAATAGGCGAATAAAATCACTACCAAAAATGACAAATCTTAAACGACTTTTTTTTACGATACCCAAATAACGTGAACTGGGAACCCAAAGTTGAAGCTTCAAACGGCAATTTAAGGCATTTCTCGTGCAGCTAGACTACCGGAAGTGGGGTTTATCAGATTCTCCAACTCATTGTGCATCTAATAGGCGAATAAAATCACTACCAAAAATGACAAATCTTAATCGACTTTTTTTTACGATACCCAAATAACGTGAACTGGGAACCCAAAGTTGAAGCTTCAAAAGGCAATTTAAGGCATTTCTCTTGCAGCTGGACTACCGGAAGTGGGGTTTATCAGATTCTCCAACTCATTGTGCATCTAATAGGCGAATAAAATCACTACCAAAAATGACAAATCTTAAACGACTTTTTTTTACGATACCCAAATAACGTGAACTGGGAACCCAAAGTTGAAGCTTCAAACGGCAATTTAAGGCATTTCTCGTGCAGCTAGACTACCGGAAGTGGGGTTTATCAGATTCTCCAACTCATTGTGCATCTAATAGGCGAATAAAATCACTACCAAAAATGACAAATCTTAAACGACTTTTTTTTACGATACCCAAATAACGTGAACTGGGAACCCAAAGTTGAAGCTTCAAAAGGCAATTTAAGGCATTTCTCTTGCAGCTAGACTACCGGAAGTGGGGTTTATCAGATTCTCCAACTCATTGTGCATCTAATAGGCGAATAAAATCACTACCAAAAATGACAAATCTTAAACGACTTTTTTTTACGATACCCAAATAACGTGAACTGGGAACCCAAAGTTGAAGCTTCAAACGGCAATTTAAGGCATTTCTCGTGCAGCTAGACTACCGGAAGTGGGGTTTATCAGATTCTCCAACTCATTGTGCATCTAATAGGCGAATAAAATCACTACCAAAAATGACAAATCTTAATCGACTTTTTTTTACGATACCCAAATAACGTGAACTGGGAACCCAAAGTTGAAGCTTCAAAAGGCAATTTAAGGCATTTCTCTTGCAGCTAGACTACCGGAAGTGGGGTTTATCAGATTCTCCAACTCATTGTGCATCTAATAGGCGAATAAAATCACTACCAAAAATGACAAATCTTAAACGACTTTTTTTTACGATACCCAAATAACGTGAACTGGGAACCCAAAGTTGAAGCTTCAAACGGCAATTTAAGGCATTTCTCGTGCAGCTAGACTACCGGAAGTGGGGTTTATCAGATTCTCCAACTCATTGTGCATCTAATAGGCGAATAAAATCACTACCAAAAATGACAAATCTTAATCGACTTTTTTTTACGATACCCAAATAACGTGAACTGGGAACCCAAAGTTGAAGCTTCAAAAGGCAATTTAAGGCATTTCTCTTGCAGCTAGACTACCGGAAGTGGGGTTTATCAGATTCTCCAACTCATTGTGCATCTAATAGGCGAATAAAATCACTACCAAAAATGACAAATCTTAAACGACTTTTTTTTACGATACCCAAATAACGTGAACTGGGAACCCAAAGTTGAAGCTTCAAACGGCAATTTAAGGCATTTCTCTTGCAGCTAGGCTACCGGAAGTGGGGTTTATCAGATTCTCCAACTCATTGTGCATCTAATAGGCGAATAAAATCACTACCAAAAATGACAAATCTTAAACGACTTTTTTTTACGATACCCAAATAACGTGAACTGGGAACCCAAAGTTGAAGCTTCAAACGGCAATTTAAGGCATTTCTCGTGCAGCTAGACTACCGGAAGTGGGGTTTATCAGATTCTCCAACTCATTGTGCATCTAATAGGCGAATAAAATCACTACCAAAAATGACAAATCTTAATCGACTTTTTTTTACGATACCCAAATAACGTGAACTGGGAACCCAAAGTTGAAGCTTCAAAAGGCAATTTAAGGCATTTCTCTTGCAGCTAGACTACCGGAAGTGGGGTTTATCAGATTCTCCAACTCATTGTGTATCTAATAGGCGAATAAAATCACTACCAAAAATGACAAATCTTAAACGACTTTTTTTTACGATACCCAAATAACGTGAACTGGGAACCCAAAGTTGAAGCTTCAAACGGCAATTTAAGGCATTTCTCGTGCAGCTAGACTACCGGAAGTGGGGTTTATCAGATTCTCCAACTCATTGTGCATCTAATAGGCGAATAAAATCACTACCAAAAATGACAAATCTTAAACGACTTTTTTTTACGATACCCAAATAACGTGAACTGGGAACCCAAAGTTGAAGCTTCAAACGGCAATTTAAGGCATTTCTCGTGCAGCTAGACTACCGGAAGTGGGGTTTATCAGATTCTCCAACTCATTGTGCATCTAATAGGCGAATAAAATCACTACCAAAAATGACAAATCTTAATCGACTTTTTTTTACGATACCCAAATAACGTGAACTGGGAACCCAAAGTTGAAGCTTCAAACGGCAATTTAAGGCATTTCTCTTGCAGCTAGGCTACCGGAAGTGGGGTTTATCAGATTCTCCAACTCATTGTGCATCTAATAGGCGAATAAAATCACTACCAAAAATGACAAATCTTAATCGACTTTTTTTTACGATACCCAAATAACGTGAACTGGGAACCCAAAGTTGAAGCTTCAAACGGCAATTTAAGGCATTTCTCTTGCAGCTAGGCTACCGGAAGTGGGGTTTATCAGATTCTCCAACTCATTGTGCATCTAATAGGCGAATAAAATCACTACCAAAAATGACAAATCTTAATCGACTTTTTTTTACGATACCCAAATAACGTGAACTGGGAACCCAAAGTTGAAGCTTCAAACGGCAATTTAAGGCATTTCTCTTGCAGCTAGGCTACCGGAAGTGGGGTTTATCAGATTCTCCAACTCATTGTGCATCTAATAGGCGAATAAAATCACTACCAAAAATGACAAATCTTAATCAACTTTTTTTTACGATACCCAAATAACGTGAACTGGGAACCCAAAGTTGAAGCTTCAAACGGCAATTTAAGGCATTTCTCTTGCAGCTAGGCTACCGGAAGTGGGGTTTATCAGATTCTCCAACTCATTGTGCATCTAATAGGCGAATAAAATCACTACCAAAAATGACAAATCTTAATCGACTTTTTTTTACGATACCCAAATAACGTGAACTGGGAACCCAAAGTTGAAGCTTCAAACGGCAATTTAAGGCATTTCTCTTGCAGCTAGGCTACCGGAAGTGGGGTTTATCAGATTCTCCAACTCATTGTGCATCTAATAGGCGAATAAAATCACTACCAAAAATGACAAATCTTAATCGACTTTTTTTTACGATACCCAAATAACGTGAACTGGGAACCCAAAGTTGAAGCTTCAAACGGCAATTTAAGGCATTTCTCTTGCAGCTAGACTACCGGAAGTGGGGTTTATCAGATTCTCCAACTCATTGTGCATCTAATAGGCGAATAAAATCACTACCAAAAATGACAAATCTTAAACGACTTTTTTTTACGATACCCAAATAACGTGAACTGGGAACCCAAAGTTGAAGCTTCAAAAGGCAATTTAAGGCATTTCTCTTGCAGCTAGACTACCGGAAGTGGGGTTTATCAGATTCTCCAACTCATTGTGCATCTAATAGGCGAATAAAATCACTACCAAAAATGACAAATCTTAAACGACTTTTTTTTACGATACCCAAATAACGTGAACTGGGAACCCAAAGTTGAAGCTTCAAACGGCAATTTAAGGCATTTCTGGTGCAGCTAGACTACCGGAAGTGGGGTTTATCAGATTCTCCAACTCATTGTGCATCTAATAGGCGAATAAAATCACTACCAAAAATGACAAATCTTAAACGACTTTTTTTTACGATACCCAAATAACGTGAACTGGGAACCCAAAGTTGAAGCTTCAAACGGCAATTTAAGGCATTTCTCGTGCGGCTAGACTACCGGAAGTGGGGTTTATCAGATTCTCCAACTCATTGTGCATCTAATAGGCGAATAAAATCACTACCAAAAATGACAAATCTTAATCGACTTTTTTTTACGATACCCAAATAACGTGAACTGGGAACCCAAAGTTGAAGCTTCAAAAGGCAATTTAAGGCATTTCTCTTGCAGCTAGACTACCGGAAGTGGGGTTTATCAGATTCTCCAACTCATTGTGCATCTAATAGGCGAATAAAATCACTACCAAAAATGACAAATCTTAAACGACTTTTTTTTACGATACCCAAATAACGTGAACTGGGAACCCAAAGTTGAAGCTTCAAACGGCAATTTAAGGCATTTCTCGTGCAGCTAGACTACCGGAAGTGGGGTTTATCAGATTCTCCAACTCATTGTGCATCTAATAGGCGAATAAAATCACTACCAAAAATGACAAATCTTAATCGACTTTTTTTTACGATACCCAAATAACGTGAACTGGGAACCCAAAGTTGAAGATTCAAAAGGCAATTTAAGGCATTTCTCTTGCAGCTGGACTACCGGAAGTGGGGTTTATCAGATTCTCCAACTCATTGTGCATCTAATAGGCGAATAAAATCACTACCAAAAATGACAAATCTTAAACGACTTTTTTTTACGATACCCAAATAACGTGAACTGGGAACCCAAAGTTGAAGCTTCAAACGGCAATTTAAGGCATTTCTCGTGCAGCTAGACTACCGGAAGTGGGGTTTATCAGATTCTCCAACTCATTGTGCATCTAATAGGCGAATAAAATCACTACCAAAAATGACAAATCTTAAACGACTTTTTTTTACGATACCCAAATAACGTGAACTGGGAACCCAAAGTTGAAGCTTCAAAAGGCAATTTAAGGCATTTCTCTTGCAGCTAGACTACCGGAAGTGGGGTTTATCAGATTCTCCAACTCATTGTGCATCTAATAGGCGAATAAAATCACTACCAAAAATGACAAATCTTAAACGACTTTTTTTTACGATACCCAAATAACGTGAACTGGGAACCCAAAGTTGAAGCTTCAAACGGCAATTTAAGGCATTTCTCGTGCAGCTAGACTACCGGAAGTGGGGTTTATCAGATTCTCCAACTCATTGTGCATCTAATAGGCGAATAAAATCACTACCAAAAATGACAAATCTTAATCGACTTTTTTTTACGATACCCAAATAACGTGAACTGGGAACCCAAAGTTGAATCTTCAAAAGGCAATTTAAGGCATTTCTCTTGCAGCTAGACTACCGGAAGTGGGGTTTATCAGATTCTCCAACTCATTGTGCATCTAATAGGCGAATAAAATCACTACCAAAAATGACAAATCTTAAACGACTTTTTTTTACGATACCCAAATAACGTGAACTGGGAACCCAAAGTTGAAGCTTCAAACGGCAATTTAAGGCATTTCTCTTGCAGCTAGGCTACCGGAAGTGGGGTTTATCAGATTCTCCAACTCATTGTGCATCTAATAAGCGAATAAAATCACTACCAAAAATGACAAATCTTAAACGACTTTTTTTTACGATACCCAAATAACGTGAACTGGGAACCCAAAGTTGAAGCTTCAAACGGCAATTTAAGGCATTTCTCGTGCAGCTAGACTACCGGAAGTGGGGTTTATCAGATTCTCCAACTCATTGTGCATCTAATAGGCGAATAAAATCACTACCAAAAATGACAAATCTTAATCGACTTTTTTTTTCGATACCCAAATAACGTGAACTGGGAACCCAAAGTTGAAGCTTCAAACGGCAATTTAAGGCATTTCTCTTGCAGCTAGGCTACCGGAAGTGGGGTTTATCAGATTCTCCAACTCATTGTGCATCTAATAGGCTAATAAAATCACTACCAAAAATGACAAATCTTAATCGACTTTTTTTTTCGATACCCAAATAACGTGAACTGGGAACCCAAAGTTGAAGCTTCAAACGGCAATTTAAGGCATTTCTCTTGCAGCTAGACTACCGGATGTGGCGTTTATCAGATTCTCCAACTCACTGTGCATCTAATAGGCTAAGAAAATCACTACTAAAAATGACAAATCTTAATCGACTTTTTTTTCGATACCCAAATAACGTGAACTGGGAACCCAAAGTTGAAGCTTCAAACGGCAATTTAAGGCATTTCCCTTGCAGCTAGGCTACCGGAAGTGCCGTTTATCAGATTCTCCAACTCATTGTGCATCTAATAGGCTAATAAAATCACTACCAAAAATGACAAATCTTAATCGACTTTTTTTTTCGATACCCAAATAACGTGAACTGGGAACCCAAAGTTGAAGCTTCAAACGGCAATTTAAGGCATTTCCCTTGCAGCTAGGCTACCGGAAGTGGGGTTTATCAGATTCTCCAACTCATTGTGCATCTAATAGGCGAATAAAATCACTACCAAAAATGACAAATCTTCATCGACTTTTTTTTACGATACCCAAATAACGTGAACTGGGAACCCAAAGTTGAAGCTTCAAACGGCAATTTAAGGCATTTCTCTTGCAGCTAGACTACCGGAAGTGGGGTTTATCAGATTCTCCAAATCATTGTGCATCTAATAGGCGAATAAAATCACTACCAAAAATGACAAATCTTAATCGACTTTTTTTTACGATACCCAAATAACGTGAACTGGGAACCCAAAGTTGTAGCTTCAAACGGCAATTTAAGGCATTTCTCTTGCAGCTAGGCTACCGGAAGTGGGGTTTATCAGATTCTCCAACTCATTGTGCATCTAATAGGCTAATAAAATCACTACCAAAAATGACAAATCTTAATCGACTTTTTTTTTCGATACCCAAATAACGGGAACTGGGAACCCAAAGTTGAAGCTTCAAACGGCAATTTAAGGAATTTCTCTTGCAGCTAGCCTACC